>OMLF01037121.1:8769-21587 GCA_900302615.1 Holocentrus rufus | reverse complement strand
TGTGGTGGAGAGGAGGACACTGAAAAAACTGTTATCCATCATGGACAACCCTTATCACCCTCTCCACCACACACTGGACAGACAGCAGAGCTCCTTCTCCAACAGACTGTTACAGCTCCGCTGTTGAAGGGACAGATACAGGAAATCATTCCTGCCACAAGCCATCGCACTGTACAACAGTTTACATCTGTCTGACAGAGACTCACAGCTCTCTGCTGTGTAGTTATAACACTGGTCCTCCACGACTCAGCACCTTAACTGTTTATTTATTATTTTTATTATTTATATCTTGGTTAACTTACACTCTTTCTGTTTTTCTCATACCATATGTATATTTCACATTTACCATCTCATTTTTACCATCTGTACATTCCATATTGTTTGATGTTTATATTTACATTCCATATTGTTAGATGTTTATATTTTCTACTGTGTATAATCTTTATTGTATATATCTGTGCATTTTTCCTTTTAATTTTAATTTTATTCTTTTTTAATTTTATTTTTATGTCTACATTGCTGCTGTAACACAAGAATTTCCCAGCTTGGGATCAATAAAGTACATCTATCTATCTATCTATCTATCTATCTATCTATCTATCTAGCCTTCATTTGCCCTTTACCACGTTTTTCCCCACCTGTGTCAATACAAGATGACATTTTATGAGACGAACACAACTTGTGAATCACTAGATGTGTAGACTGAGCTGTCTGCCAAGGTTTTTCAGATCTGAGCTTCATGTGATATTTGTTATTAATAAAGGACATGGATAGGGACATGTCTATATTTGTTCAGCCAGAGGATACAAGACACGCATATTTAATCGCCGAGGCACAGCGCTCTGTTTGCCCACCTCGGTGGAGCAGAAGCAATTTGTCTTACTTTGCAGGAGATAGGCCTCAGTCGTGGCGTCACACAGAAACAATGAGAAGACTGACCTGGGTCTTTTACCTTTCCACAGAGCCATTTGATGAAGCATCGGGTTCAAAGGGGCAATCGCTCCTCCAAGCGAAGTTTTCGCCACTTTGTGACAGTACAATCTGTTCCCAAAGAAAATTTGAAGCTGTAGAAGTCAAGATTCTGACCTCACAAAGCCCACGCTTCATATGCCCATGTTCTTCTAGTCAAGAGAATAACAAGGCTTGTCACATATTATGAAAGCCCAACTTGCATTCCACCATTTCAGTGCTGTGAGTCATCCCTCTTTGTTGATGGAGCTGAAAAGAAGTATAATTGACCATGTGAAGAAAAGAGTTTTTATTTGGCGGCAAGGAACCACCAATTAACTGCTAGGCAGAAAGAGCTCTTGGATTCTATAGACCTCTCCACTACTTTGTTGGAGCCAGGAACACAGAAGATGGGAGGAATATATAAAATGCAACAGGCCATAATTTCAGACAACCTAATTTAATCCAATCTAATCTTTATAACCTGGAAATTCTTGCCTGTTGTAGCTCAAGGCGCTCTCAACTTCCTCATGTTGCTCCCCCAGATTTCAACAGCTAATTCATAGAGTGCTATTATTTTGTGTGTAATAGCCAGAACCTGCATGGTTAAGCTGCTTTCCACCAAGGTTGAACTCCATTCAGCTTCCACTAAGGATCGAGGTAAACTGCAATTACCGAGCACAAGAACATTGATTCCCCACATCATAGAGCTGCACTGAACGGAGGCATTATGTTTCAGACATTGTAGGTCAAGTACTGCTGAGGGATTGTTTGAATCTCACTCAATATATTAGTCACCGATAACGGTGAAAAGTGTCGCAGCGAGTCAGGTGCTTGTGCATTCTTCATGCTGAGATGGAGGAAGAGCACATGAGATTGTTTCTCTCTCGTGATTAACAAGGTAGTTTGGCTAAAAGTAGATTTCACTATCCTTTCTTTGTGCTGTCACGCCAAATGGCAAAGCCGCTGGCTGCTGGAAAAGTTTTGGAGAGGAGAGAGAGAGAGAGAGAGAGAGAGAGAGAGAGAGGGAGAGGGAGAGAGAGGGAGAGAGAGGGAGAGTTTTGGAGCCCAGCTGTCAACTAGATGAAGCCTCCTGCTCTCTGTGTGTTCTGTGAGCAAAGGGGATTCTGGGTCTGTCGACAGAGTAAATAACATGTTGTCTTTTTCTGTCAAAGTTTCGCCTCCCTGGCACTGTACACTCTGTACACAAGCAGAGCACTGCCAAACTAAGCTTGGCTAATTGGTGATTCTAGACTGGGGATTATTGAGGAAGCAGAATTCATCACAGTAAACACATGGTAAACAGGGAATGTTTTCCAAGGCTTTGAGTTGCATCAAATATTGTTGTGCTTTCAAATCATCACGGCTATTATCAACCACTGTTGCGTTTGTGAGCATAATTTTGCATGTGTGAGAGTGACTTGTTTTTTGTTTGTTCGTTGGTTTTGCTTTGTGTCATCAGATATACAGCTACAGCTCCTGTCTCTCTCTTATCAAGCTTTCTTCAGAATCAGCTCCCCTTAGAGCTGACAATCATGTCTCTGCTTCCTCGGCCTTCTCAGCGCGCTATTACCAAGTTAGCAACACACCAAATGACTTTAGTCAACTTCAGTAACAATTTTCCACTTTTTTGCTGTTTTTCAGTGGGCACCATGCAGAACAAAGCCCAACTTCAATTAGTTAAGCTCACTGGTTCCCAGTTGGTGTGCCTTAAAGGCAAAAGCTTGACAAAACTGTTGAGTCCTTCTCCCTTTCCAGAATTCATTACAAGCCCCTGTGATCACAGAACATGTTGCACAACCTAATGATTCTGCTTTTATCTGATGATAAAGGGTCCAAGGGAGAGATGAACATTTCACATTGGCAAAATGTGTTTTGCCTACAGTCATCTGTGCTATCAGAAACATGTAGAGGTCAAACCCAGCTCACATATTTGCAAATGTCTACCACCGGAAGCCAATTCCCCAGAGCATAGAGATGATATTTACAATTATTAGATTTAACTTTATGGCCATTGTGCAGAGTCCTGTACAAAGCCAAAGAAGTGCAGTTTAATTATGTGCCTATGTGCCAAACAGGACTAATCATCAAAAACCACCTCAGTGACACTGGTCTATTGTTATCAATATGAATTCTAGTTAAATATCAAAAACAAATGTTACCAGGGCCATACAAACCTAAAGGACTCCTGCATTCAATGCCTGTAACCATACCCACACATAGGCTAATGTAATGCAAAAACACTGGAAGAAAAGCATGTCCTTCCTCATATTTCTCTGTCAGTATTCTTCATCTATTGCAAGACTCCAACTCTAACAGATAAAAAAAGTTAAGCCAGTTTTCTACAGAACAGGCTGACCCACTGAAATTCAAACTATACGACTTTTTTCGTGCAAGGCATTAAAATAAGTTCTTTGGCTCGCAAAAAGTCCCGATTTAAAAACAGGCTCTTTTCTCATAAATGGTGCAATGAAATGAACTGAAATACAGATGACAGTCATCATAGTAGTCTTTACATTCAGATAACATTTTTCACTTAATAACACACAAGCATATACATACTGGTCGAATCATAACCGATTCATTCTAAGTGCCTTTAAAATTACAATTTGATACAATGATGATTTTTCCACTGAGCATTGCTGATGAATTCATACAGAAGTGCTGGCCGGTCTTTCAAAGCTCCTGTTTGAGCTGGCTCAGGACAGTCACCTTGACTTGTGTGAAATTGTGGTCAAATCTTTTATGCAGGATGTCACAACAATATTACTGCTCAGCTGCTACTCAAGTCAAGCATGCTAATCTCGTTAGCCACACCGACCTCACGGCTGAGGTCCCTCTCAGGACTTTAAAACATGTTAATTCTCAGGCCATTTCCACCTTAGCCAGGCAGAAAATGCCCTCTTCTCTGGAATATGTAGTTTATTGATTAAATACCCTAAGCTACACGTGAAAAACCTTTAGCTGGCCATCAGTGTGTTAGCATTTTCCTCTGTGAAGACACTCAGCGTGTTGCTATAGTGTGAGTAATCAGGCTTTACACTTCACTCCCTATGTGTGCACTTGTATGGGATGTTTTTTTGCTCCATGTAGTCATGCACAAATAAGCATAAAAGCATTGTCTGGTTGGAAGGATTCACAAAAACAAAGATCATTTGTACTGCACATTAAGCAAATCATGTCAACAATTATGGCTGGCTCCACAGTAGTATCAAGACAGATGAACCAATCACTCAAATTTCACATGACCATGTTATTAAAGGAATACTCCAACATTTTGGGCAAATTCCCTTTTTCCCATTTACCCAGACTGAGACAAGATGTTTGATGCCATTTTCACCTCTGTATGTCCACTGGTTCAGTTCCTATAGTTAGCATTTTATGTTAGTTTAGCATAAAGATTTGAAGTCTATAGGAGTCACTAGCCTATCTCCACCAAAGTGGGAAAAAATAATGAAAATGAATGAAAAAATAAATAAAGAAATAAAGAAGTTGTTTTAGGAGAAGTAAGATGATAGGAACTATAACTATAACACATCGATTGTTCCTACCATCTAACAACACTCATCGTTTTTTTTAGTTTTTTTTTATTCCAAAATTTGTATTTCAAATATGCAATACATTTTGTAAATAAGACAACTTCTAAGTTCCTGTAAGGTTTATTTTTTCACTTTGACAGAGCTATGCTAATGACTCCTGTAGACTACAAGTTTTTATGCTAAGCTAACATGGAATGCTAACCATTGGAACCGAACCAGTGGACGAACCAGTGGGTGTGCTTTAAGACTAAAAAATTTAAAAGTGAAATTAAGTGTTAATAGCTGTGATATCACTATATTTGATTTTTATTTCTTGTCAGTTGTGAGACTTGAAATCATGTGGCTCTATTTTTTAAGAAATCAAGTACACATTCATGATATATTTTAATATTTTTTTATGGTTGTGTAGTATCTCTTTTAAAGAGCACTTTGGGTTTAAAAAGATAGAAAATACCTGACAGTTTTGCCAGATGGTGCGTCAAATCCTTGATGCTCAGTATCTCCCAACTGCACTCCACTCAGAGAGAACCTTGTAATTCTAAGCTCACAGAATAACAATTTGTCTTGGTATCATGACATGTGCACAAACACGCTCTCAGAGCTGATGTAAATGAAGTGATAGGGGCACCGCAACCAAACATTACTGGACTGTGTGGGATCTGTTTTCAAATGTGTCTGACAAAGTTAACTTGTTGAGAGTTCACTGAGGGTCCCCTGTTTTCCATTAATTATAATCCTGTCAACGCTGTTCCATATGTAAGGAGCCGGGGTTGCTGCCATCGTGGTATGCTTCGACAGTATATACAGCCGTGGTTGGCACGCTAAGACTGAGGAAGTGTGGGCTGGATATGCTTCCGTTCACTGGCAGGCGAAGGCAGCATTATGCTAATGTAGCAACCATAGAAAAAGACAGGGGAGAGAGAGAGAGAGAGAGAGAGAGAGAGAGCGAGAGAGAGCGAGAAGGAAGAAATGTGAACAAAACACAGGGAGAGAGTGCGGAGAACAGGAGAGGGAACTGAGTGAGAGGAAACGGTGGGTAGGGAAGGGAGGGAACAGTGGTGAGAAAGTGAGCGAGAGAAGTCACAGTCTATACATGCGGGGGCGAGCTTCTTGTCATCTCCTGCATTTAAATGCCCCCTCTCCCTCTTCTCCACACGTCATTTAAATTGGGTCAGACAAGTGTTGGAGAACCAGTTCAAACGCATTTGCGAAGACACCGAAACCCAATGAGAGATACACGAAACAGCATAAGGAAGTGCCATTTTGTAGCTCTGCTCGCAGGTTGGTCGTCTCAGTAGCGGTGTACGGTTTTGAGGGTAATCACAGACTGTAGCTTACAGAGTCTGACATGAAAGCATCATGTGAAAAATGCTGCATACACTGTAGAATGGTCAGATAGCACAGTACATACAGTTCTCTTTTCGTACACCTTAGCCTCTAGCCTCTATCCCACAACTGCTGATTATGCCATGTTGGGAAATACTGTAGAATGGACATTCAGTTTAATAATGGCACCATCAGCCACAGTGAGTCACAGAATGCTACTGTAAGTACCTTCACAAAATGTCTTTTACGGTGAAGCCCTTTCTTCCTCGGCATTAAAGCACAAGACCCTTTTACAGCACTATCTAAAGTAGGCTTAATGGCATGGTGCATAGAATGCAATGTGAGCACAGCGTGAGAAATATGTCAATGCTGACTGTTAAAGCAAATTAAAAGGTTTGTATGGTAAGCACATTCTCAGCAAAAATGATTCAACCTGCAAACACAAGACATAGTCTTTTTAAAGCTTCAGTTTCTCTGCTGCCTCAGGAAATTCCAGCATCGTAGGCTACTGACTGACAGATTCACCATATTCAGTTTTAAAGGAATACACCAAAGTTTTAGGCAAAATACCCTTTTCCTGACTTACCCAGACTGTACCCAGACAATTCATGTTACCTTTCAGCAACTCCAGAGCTGTCTTATTTACACAATGTTTCATGTGTATTTGAAATACATGTATTGGAATTTTTTTCGAGTTGTCTTAGGAGAAATAGGAACCATAACATATGAACATATGTGTTCAGCGTAGTTGCTACCATCTAACTAAAAAAAAAAAAAAAAAAAAACAGAATCAAGAAGTTAGATGGTAGGTTCGTATTATAGGATAGTATTCTGTGTAAGTTGGAAAAGGGGTATTTTATCCAAATTTTGGAGTATTCTTTAAAAACATTAAATCTCATGGAATAATTTGCATGTGAAATTCTACAATTGAGATCTGACAATTTTGTGCAGCATGTGAATAGATTGTTTTAGTGACAAAGTATCTTTGAACTTATCCATCCTATTCTTTTTTTTTTTAACAACATCAACACCACATAGTAGTAACTGTTAAAAATTTAAAATCAGAATTTTATTTGGGCAAATCTTTAGTGGGAATGGGAGTGTTATCTTAGTTACAGCCCTATTTTTTGATTTAGGCCAACAGGATGACTCCATTTTTACAAGAAAACTTCGCCTAGTGCAGCTTTAACACAGCATTTGAAAATTATGTAGTGGATGTTGACACCCCATGTCTCATTAGTGTGCATTTCATACTCTCTCAGCACACCTGACATTTAGTGCTACACCATTGCTCTGCAATGCTTTGTTTGCCATCATCAGAGGTTTAGTGCTTTCTCAGCTAATGGATGTGTCCTGCAGGAGCCTTCCCATCTTCCCTAACAGTGATCACATCGACAAACGCCACTGCATCTTAAAAAAAAAAAAATGGCTTGATTGATTCATTTCCATGCTGCTGCCTTCATTTCTAATTATTGTTATATTTTTATGCCGTTACGACAACTGGCTCCCCCACAGGCTGTTGGATAATACATCTATCCACTCTAGCACTGAGCTTAATTGAGTCTCTGTAATGCAAATTCATTGAGTTTATTAAAGACTGAGTTTCCAGAGGATGATAAAGGGCTGCTAACTCTCTGTGACTCTTTTTGCTGTCAGTTTTATTAGTGTTTGGAATATGGGTTAGAGTACATCATCTCTGCATGATATGGGGCTATTTTTCTTCCCTACTTTCACCATCTTTGTCCAGAACACTGTATCAAAATTGAACATCTATAAACCCATTTAATCCCCTGGTGACTGAAAAATAACTTTTCTTCTTTTCAGGGTCTGAACTATATTCATAGATAAAGAGGCAGAGCATTAGAGCATTTGACAAAAAAAAAAGCCAGCTGTTGTCGGGTTTACTCGAGATGACAGGATACAATAATTGAACAATTAAATCTGGATCAGTGTCTAAAACATGATTTCCAATGTTGTCATTACAAGGTAAGGGTTTTAGTTGCAGGCATAAATAATTATGATTTTTCCCTGCCCGCTATTGGTGACCAGTAGCAACTACAAATTAGCAGGTGTCTGGCACAACTTAAGATAGCCTGTGATGTGAACTTTCACAAAAGAGGCGAGTGAGCTATCTTATTAAAGCAGAAATCCAACAGAATTGTCTGAGTGTATCACCATGTTAATAATACTGCTTTGTCATTTTTTGACCTGAAAACAAGGCCTTTTATCCATTGCAGCTGAATTTTTTATTGTGCTCTGTGTTTGTGATTTTACATATGCTGCACCCTAATTGCCCTCCGGGGATAATAAAAATTTATTGAATTGAACTGAACTGAATCGAATCGCTCACCTGTGTCACCACCCTTCATCAAAATGCCAGTACGTGAAGTGGGAGTTCATCTGAATCAAGGCACAGGCTTGAGTTTTGAAAGGTAGAAATCTCAATACCTGATCAAGCAAGCGTTGAGTCCTTGCTATTGATTAGAACCCTTTCACACCCCTGTAGATAGATTATGGTTATTTGGTGCTATGGGGCAGTAAACATCTTAATGGCCCTTGAGACATTGGGTTTTTGAATCTTTAGGTTTGTCTATTTCCACTTCTCCTATGCCCCTTACTTTTTACCTCCTTGTCCAGTTCTCCCAATTACAGTATTCCAGTATTCCATCAACCTCTGACTCCATGGGCCCATCTCTTAGAAAGATGAATTAGCTGTGGTTGATATACTGTGGTGCAGGTGAGAGTACAGCCAGGAAATCTCTGACTTTGTTGAATGAGAATCTAATGGATTGTAAGCCTCAGAACAGAGAGGGCCAGGCTGCTTGCTGTATACTACAGGCTGGAGGGAAATCATCACTCCTAAATCTGCCATGGCCTGAAAGACTGATGTTCACCTTTCTGCCGTTTATTCCACTCGACCTGCCAGCCCAGACAAGGTCAATCTAGCTTGTCGGGCCTCCCTGGTTCTGGATTGCTCTCCAGGCCACTCCAGGACCCCAGAGTGGCTGGATGACGCCATGTAACCCCCTCTGCATCATGGCTCTCTACTTTCTTTGCACCTGTGACTGTGCATTTTGTTTCTTTGTGCAAGCCTGTGTGAGAGAAAAGGAAAGTGTGTGCGTGTGTGCATGTGTGTGTGTGTGTGTGTGTGTTGAACTGCGTAATTGCTAGGTACAAAGGACTACTAATTTCTACACTTAGACAGCCACTTGCTCTACCCAGCCGCTTCTTTAAATGCCCTTCTGTTTCCATTTTGACCTACAACTCTCAAATCAATGTCTCCCTGTCTTTCTATCTTTTCTCCTTGTATATAATTACAGACTTCATTGTTACAGACTTGTGTTTTTTAATCGTTTAATCCTTCAATGTATTTGGAATGCAGCATGCGAAGACAGTGAAGAATCGAAACATTTTGTTGAGCGTTGAGCCATGATTGCTGATATTAGGCTTCAGCAAAATGCTGAGAAGATGATGTTGTTGGACAGCCAGTGGATTGGAGAGCTGGTCAGACAGTGTGGGCTATCAGAGCAGCGAAGTGCTCAGATGGCAACAAATCCCAGCAAATCCTGTTGCCCTCTGTCAATTATGAGCGATAATCCCTTTCTTTTCTGAGAGTCAAATGGGCTCTCGGCACAGCTCGCTCACTGGAGTGCAGGGCTCTGGCACTGGGTACCATTACAAAGGGAGGTTGCATGGTGGCGAAAAAGATGGGAGCTGGGAGGGGAAGATAGAGCGGGCAGGGGCAGTCATACCATGGCAAAGGCAGGAGAAATGCCACCTGGCACTACAAACGCCAATACCAAGAATATAAGCTTATTTATTTAAGACACCTCCTCTTCACCTCCAAGTCCTGATCACCCTGTCCAAGGTTTGTTTTATATCTGTTTTCTATTTTCAATTTATTTTTTTCGGCATTTCTGCTTTATTAGATTGTGACAGGAGGGAGAGACACTCACTGTACATTATCCTGATTATCACAGGGCTACTTACGAGAGAAAGCAAAAAGGTGACCAAAAATGTTAACTTTGAAATTATTCAAGAGTCTGCTACATCAAATCGTCCATAGATTCTATTTGCCTCTGTAGCTAGATGTGTTAAAACTTCAGTTACATTAGCTGAGTAAATTTTACAGTCAACTGTATGTTACTACATTATATTGTACTCCAGCCAACATTACTAAAATGTATATTTTTTTGTACATATGTTACTTTGTGATTTGATTTGCTATCCATGTTGTAATATTTTTTGGTGCCAGCAGGTGTCACTGTTAGCTAGCTTCACCAACAGTCGTAACTGGACCGGACTTTCTGTGTGGAGTGATATATCAAACCTGCCTCCAGTGATGTCCATATAGCAACCATCGATTATGCATAATGACAGTTGTTGTTCAGAAATATTCGCTCGCACAATGCTTTCATTGACCAATCAGCTTTGAGTATTTAACTCTGCCATGTACGACATATGTACACATGAGAAAATTGTGTTTGCATGGGTGGGCGCAACCACTGAGCATATGTGAATATATGCATGTATGAGCCAACATACAAGTCATACTTCTGTGCTGTATAATTATGTCATCACTGAAAGGGGGAAACAAAGAGAAATAAATGATAAATCCTAATTAAAAAAAGACTTAATTTAAAAAAAAAACTTGGATTAACTCTTCAAAATAGTTTTTGCCTAGTTATACCTACTAAAACATTCAATCTAACACAAAAGTTATGAGACCATCAATGCTCCACCTGAGTAGTTATTAGTCTATAGTGCCAAGTCATATACTTGCATTCACACCAAAACACATTATACATGCATAGATATATAGGAGCATATACATGCAGAAAAATGCACAAAAGTGACAAATGCATTTGAAATGTAGTGTATGACAGCAACTTTAAATGATAATAATTGTACTATACCCACCGAGTCCCAGACACATATATCTTGCTGGTGGTTTTTCGTCTTTCCAGCATTTTGTCACACATTCCCTAGCTGCTCCTAGAAGGAAGTTAATTAGTTTACCATTCGTGGGGTAGGAAGTGTGCCCAGGTGGGATGCCCAGTGTTAAATAACCTGGCTCTAAAGGGATTATGGTGCCTGTAATACCTCATATAGCTTTAACTATTTCAGTCCAGAATCTTCAAACTTTAGGAGAATGCCAAAATGTGTGCTACAGAAAGCAGAAACCTTTTCTCTTGTCTAGAAATTCATCAATGGGTTTAACGGGTCCAGACATTTTTCCCAGCATACCAATTAATGATTGATTGTGCAATTTGAAGGTACCTTAGGAAATACTGTGTTCCTAATTCCTATTCATTTTCACTATTCATTGCATTAATAAACTCATCACAGCCACAGTCTTTGACTAAATATGTTTTTACAGCCTTAGTGAGTGTGTTATTTGTTCCATTTCATAGCTCTTTGTATCTATCTCTGTGGGGGGTCAGCTTTAAGCCACTTGACAATAATAAAGCTTGTCCTGACAACTTTTTTCATCATCATTGTTTCATGCTAGTGCTTACTGCTCTGCCAACTGCCATGCCAACTGACGCACAGGACCAAGTGAATATTAAAAATGATGACGATAATGATAATAAAGATGAGGAGAATGATGACCAGAATCAAAACATGGTGCATGCCTAGATGTGAGAACAGAATCTGAATTAAAACTAGAATCTGAACTAAGCATGAGTGAACAGAGCAGCAGAAGAGGGCCAGGTTTGGAAGCCAACTGATAACTGATGTGCTTTTACTCTGCGCTCATTTAAAAACAGAAGGCATGGCTATTACCACTGTGTCACTACATGAGCCTTAAGAAATTAGATTCAATAATTCATATAAACAGTTGTGACTTGCCATGATTTATTTGTTGTACTTCCCAGCCATGCTCTCTCCTCTGTCTTAGTGGAATTAGCCATAAAGAGTGCTACAACATCTGGACGCACTGTACCAATGATATGTGGGTTGTATGTTTTTCCGTGACTGATGCAATTCATCTTATTTGCTGGCCCGATTTGCTCGAGTTGAGTCTCTGTGTTTCAGTGTTACAGTGGCAAGAGGTGGAAAACATTTATCCTTGTGATGTTTGCAACTGGAAGTCCCTTTAATTAAAGCATAACTCCCCTGTCCATTTACAACCATATTTTCTCGTAATTGTCCATCATGCCAATCCATTCTGACCGATTCTTGTCAATTGCCTCTATATATAAGAGCTTGTGTGTTGCTTGCCTCGATGGATTGCTGTCCAGTTTAGTCCTAAGAGGTCAATGGATACCCCACCACAAATCAGCTCCAAAGATTTCAGTACGTCAGTAGTGAAGAGACTGATTAGATATTCATTAGAATGTATTGATCAGATACAGACTCAGTGCTGCAGAAAACAAGACTAGGTCAAAATCTAGTATATTGCTGGGCCATGCATGTATGTTCCAGCGTGCGATAAATTTGGGGGGGGGGATATGGATCGGGAGAGGGGGAAAAGAAACGCAGTTTTTATTGCAGTGCCATGATTCCCCACCCCCACATCCATGACTCCCCACTTCCAGATGCTGGAAGCTGATCAGAAAACCATAAATAACCACACAAAAATTGTAAAATCAGTTGGAATATCTTAGTTTAATGTAGATGCAATGAAATATGTAATTAGTTCTTTATGACAAGCATTTCACAAAAATCACTGTTCATGATGTTTAATCCTTATTTGTTTGTAAATGCCTCCTGAGGATTTTCATTTTGAAAGAGCAACTTTATTAATTAATTTTGAAAGAGCAACCGCCAATAGGAAAACTCCAACACGCAGCTGACCAATGGTGTAACTTCATCAGACAGTCAGAGACAGACATTTGCGTTTGTAGGGCTAGCCCCGCTGTTACGGTCCAGCTAATAATGTCAAATTAAGATCCCGGTCAACAATGAATACTTCTTTATTTTAAATTGGACATGGAGGTGTTATGCAAGCAGGGCCATCTGATTTTATTAAGTTTACTATTTCTACTGGCGGGTTCATCT
>OMLF01037118.1:3295-33850 GCA_900302615.1 Holocentrus rufus | reverse complement strand
AATACCGTTCTAAAAAAAAAAAAAAAAAAAAAAAAAAGGTTTATGGGCTACTTCTTTGAACCTCGGCCACCTGGAGAAACCACAGGCAGGCTAGCTGTGCACAGTGCTAAAATAATTACTGTTACCATCTTATTTTCTGGAGGATGGAGGAATGAAGTGTGAATGAATTGCAGGACAAAAAATGCTCACAGAATTGCTGGATTAGCTTTTAACTTAGAGTTTAGAATGCAGAAAATGGCATATAATAGGGAATATATAACTTAATTTAAGCGTTAAGTGATACATTTGTAAATTTATCAGAGCTGCATAGAAAAATGTTTCTTGTGGATGTCCACTTTTTCCTTCACACTAGGCTCTAACAAAGTGCTGGAATAAATTTGTCTTGGGTGTCCATTGTGTCTGGATGACGGGCATCACTTTAGACACCGGCTACAGCGACTCGGGCGCCCATGCCCTCCTTGTATAGTGTACAGTTTAGCCGCGGCCCTCTTGGGACATGGTTTTCCCTCGTGCACATTACTGTCACAGCTTAGATAGGACATGACAGCATAACCTCACTGAACGCGGGCACTTTTTTCTATTTGTGACGACTGGAGGCAACTTGGCCAGAGTGCAGCAGGAACATTTCATCATGGAGCTGCTCTCCTGTGCAACAGTGAGCTGTCCTGTTAACGATGCCCATTTTCCACCCGAGGTCAAGTAAAGAAACCATCAGTAATTAAAGTACATTTCTAGGCCTTGCTGGTCCCTGTCCTGCTGATGTTGTACCTGTTCCCTGAGCCAAGGCTGACCTGTGCCTTTTCCCAGTTGTTGCTGACTGGCCCTAAAGATAGAGGAGAACTATTCTGCTATTGGCAACACAAGCGCTCTAAACTGCTGACTCTGATCGGCCACATTGAGAATCGATTCCATCACATTTCACCATCTGCAAAGGAATGGGATTTATATAAATTGATTTTGAGGTCATTTTAAGCCCCTCACTTTCTGTTTTCCGTGTCTAAATACTCACAATGCAATGCACAATCTTTTAGCAGCTTTGGGTAGGAATCCCTTTCAAGATACTATACTTTAACGGTTGTGCATAATTACTTAATTGCCTTTTGAGAATTATGCAAGGGTTTTAAATTACATCTGGCATTAAGAATAATGTTTGGCTTTTAAATTACATTACTGTTAGGAGGCTCATTTTCTTAGCGGAGAAGTTGCAATACAACAGGGAGTGCTCTTTTTTTAATTTACCTGCTGTCCGACAGACGCGAGCCAGACAGGGAGGAGGGTAGAGAGCTCTCGAGAGTGAGTTCATTTTCAGCCCGAGGGCCCGAAACTTCGAGAGCATCAGCGAACAGTATGACATATCGAGATGAAATAGCCGCGCTTTAGTCAACAAACAGAGAGGGGGAGGGGAGGGCTGCACTCGATGAAATAGTGACTCTCTGGGTAGACAGAGACAGTGGAAAGTGAGAGAGAAAGGGGGCAAGGAGAGGGGGACAAGGTTGAGGGGAGGAGGCAAGACAGGAGAGACGAGGAGAGATTAGAGATAGGGAGGCAGAGATATGAGGTGCCATCTGATGGAGTCAGCAAACGCAAAGACAGGAGCAGTATGAGGGAAAATAAAAAGTGACAGATCCGAATCACTGGTGATGCGGCACACGGTATCCGTGAAAGTCATTCCAACAGCCTGAATGATTTAGCCACCCTAAAGCCTGGAGGGTTCTGGGATGTCACATTAAAGACGACTCAGTGCCTCTCAACCGGAGACTGAAAGCCTGAAGGAGTGCGTAGAGACTGAACACAAATGCCAGGGTTTGCTCTTTCTTCGCTATTATCATAAAAAAGGCATTCCCATCGAGACTTTGATCACCTTTTCTGTTTTGGTGAGCGGCCCATAACTCAAATTTGTGTGAAAGCTTTCCTTCTCGTCCAAACAGTGGATTGTGTGTCAGGAGAGCTCTTAAAACTAGCTCAGGTCAAATCTTTCCACTGGTGATATTCTCTTCTGGTGACTGTCAATTAAAAAAAAAACAAAAACAAAAAAAAAAAAAAAACACTTTCCACTTTCTTTATACATACAGAATCGAACATCCCAGGTACCAGTGCATGATCCAGTTTTATGGGCTCACGGTAACATTTTATTGAATCTCACAGCCAAAATTTCTGCTGTCTAATTATTTGTGCTGCACTCAGAGCATTAGTTATGACATGTTTTATTTATTGGCAAGCATTTCCTCTTTGTTTGGGGTAATAGAAAAGGGACAAACATTGACATGCAAAGAGACATAAATTTGTTTATTTTCCCTACCAGTTTAATCTTTTTCAGGGTCATGCATTGGGCGAAAGGCCAGAGAGAAGCCAGTCTCTCACAGGACCAACACAAATAGACTGACAGTCACTCATTTTCATGCAGATAATTCTCCAATTGACCTGGTTTGCATTTTCTTTGGAATATAACAGGAGACACAAGGAGAACATGCACACTTCACACAAAAAGGACCAAGATCAGGGATCAAAACCTTGTCATTCTTGCTGAGTCAATAGTGCTAACCAATGAGCTGCTATGCCACCCATAAACATGGATATACAACTATATGTGTATGATGGTGCTGTCGTTAAAAAAAGTAAGACAGAAAGAATGAAAGGGAAACAAAAAGAAAAGAAAAGAGCTAACATGTCCAGAGGATGACCATTAATTGGAAGGCCTTGAGTCTTTGGAAAATGTTGATGTTTTTGTGTTGTACTCCTGCTCCCTCCAGTGGAAAGCGAGGATGCACTACACAAACACACCACAACAACATCTTGCCGTCTAACAGAAGAGCTGAATTTCTCAAACATGCTATCACTGCAACCTTAGCAGTAAAATCATCATTGCTGTCTTGTATAGTGAGACATATTCTGACAACAAAGCACTTCTGGAAAGCTCATCAAAAAAATCTTTAAAATCAACAGAAATCTGAGTGTGCACTTTTTAATTCTGCACAAATCTACACTCTGAGGCAGCACAAGTCTTATATGGTAATGCCTTTTCCATGCATGAAGCATGTAGTCTGCTTGCATTAATGTTCGCAACTGCTTCCCTTTGCTACAGATGGCCAGGTGAATGGGGGCTTTGTCTGATAGCAGCACAGGCTGCATCTCATATGGCACGTTGCCAGTGCACTGACTGGTTAACCTTTGCTGCCCTCCACGAGGACACTGGACCATATGACATGTTAATATTTGATGCTGTTATATTCCCGAGCACTTTAATGAAGACATCTGGTGGAATTGATGGAGGCTGATTGGACTGATTTCATTTCTTCACACCTGTGCAGCTATTAACATGCAATAGATATTAATATATAATCACATACCTCCTGTCTGTTCACATATAATATCTGACAACACAGAGGTAGGACAAGGGTAGAGGGTAGGTCATTATTTTATTATGCCTCTGATAGTGACACATATTTGTCCTGCTTGCGATAATGAAGTCAGCAACCTCTTCCACTTTTATTCTTCTTTATTCTTAGCTAAGATAGCGATGAAAAAACTAATTATATGCAAAATCTCCACTCTGCTTGTGTAATTTATTAACACCTTTACTCAGCACCTAGCAAACATCCAACTCAAGAGTGATTTATAAACATGTGCAACTGAGAAAAGTATCATGTAGCACGTAACATAACATTCTTGTTTAAGTGGGGGACGGGGGTTTCAAAGTGTCTTTTTTTTTCTCACAGCTGGATGTGTCAAACCTTTGTGAAATACAAGTTGTGAAACTAAACTTGGAGAAATTAATTAGTAACCTTTCGAGGTGTTGAAAAACTGGACACAACAGAGGTAGATGCTGTTTGTGGAGAGCCACAAAAGTAAGTGCATTAAAGACTGGACAGGCACTTCATTAAAAAATAAATAAATAAATAAATAAAAAATCAAGGTCTACACTGGCATCTGGCGCCAGAGACATGGAGGAATCAAGTGCCAAGCTGTTCCGCTGCGAGTGGGTGCGCCGCAGGGTTCCCCTGGCATACAGAGAGGAGCTGTACCACATCCTCAGGTTGACAGGACCTCTGGTAAGGACTGAAACTGTGTAGCTACCCTGCTGTGTCGATGTGGGATCATGTGAGTCCTGGTCACCCTCGCTCATAAGCCAAATTATACGATGGGAGACTGATGAAAGGGTTCGTCTCAGCATGGGGTAACATGTCAGCAAAAATGGAGCTTGTGTTTTAAGAGCAGGAGAATGTAGAGCCCATATTTGAAATGAGTGGCCTATTTAAATTGACAATGTGACTGTGTGGTTTAAAGAGTGAACAGACACTTCAATTTAAAAAACAAACAAACAAACATGACATACAGATACACAGAAGAGCTAAATAAGTGTATTTCATTTAAAAATGTGTATTGCATTTAAAGTGACAGGGGTGGAGTATTAAATTCATAAAAGTCATATTTACTGTAATTTTGAACTTATTGACTGAGGTCTGATAACTGGATCAACTGTATCAACCGTCTTTCCAGCTCCTCTCTCGAATCCTGCTCTACATGCTTCCATTTGTCATCACAATGTTCTGTGGTCGTCTGGGAAATGAAGTGATGGCTGGTTATGGATTAGCTTGTGCTGTAAGTGATCTTCTGTTGTGCCAAATGCTCCTCATAGTGGTGGAAGGTAATATAAGGAGAAAAGAGGCAAGGCTGTAATTGGAAAACGAAGCTGGGAGAGGCAAAATGACTCACTGTCCCTGGATAGCTTTAATAACCCTTTTGCAATAGCTTGAGAAAGTATTTTGATTATTTAATCAATATGTAGTACGCTTACTATTGCGATGGTTATTGGTATTGCTTACATCACAGTCCAGACTCTTGCAAATGAATTTCATCTTCTTTTCAGACCATAAATGTGACCACTACATCAACAGGCAGCGGTCTGACGCGGGCATGTGATACTTTGGTGTCTCAGGTTTGGAAAACTCTTTGGCTATGATGACAATTAACCTCTGGCATCAATGGCTCATCTATTCATTCATCGCTCTCTCTGAAGTGACTGTTGTTGTTGTTGTGCAGACGTTTGGTGGTAAGAACCTGCTGCGGGTGGGGGTGATCCTTCAGCAGAGCATCCTGATCCTGCTGCTGTTCTGTCTGCCCTGCTGGAGCCTGCTCATCAACTCTGAGGCCATCCTGCTCTGCCTGGGCCAGGACCCCGAGGTGGCCAGGTAACCAACCGCATCGACCCAGCAGATATACTTTACTGATACTATTACTATCACCATTATAATTATTATTACTATTAATCTAAAGACATCCCTATTCACCTAAGTGACCTGGGTTATTATTTTTTTTCATTATTTTCAGTTCTTTGTCTAATTTCATTTTATTTATTTATTTGTTCAGCTTAGATTTTTTTTTACCTTTTTATTTAATTTTTATCACATTTATTACTATTCTTTTCTTTAATTCTTTGTTGCATATCTATTTTATTTTGAGTTTTGCTGAAATACAATCATTTCTATAGGTATAGAGGTTGTTTTTCTATTTTATTAAAATGAAAGGCAATTTCCCTTCAGGGATCAATAAAGTATATCTATCTATCTATCTTATTATCTTTTCTCCTCTCTCTTTAATGTTCTATTGTGTTAAACTGTTAATCACTGCTATTACAATCACTATTATTACAACCAGCAACATTAAACTGTCTCTGGATAAGAATAATACTAGTTGCAAATGCTTGTTTGCATGGTATTTAGTTAGAGCAGCTGAATATAATCTAAATATCCTCTGCATTCAAATCAAATCTGGCACCCACAAACTCCCTCAATAGCCTTGTCACAAGCAGGAGCAAACATTGTTATTCCAAATCTCCTAAGCAAATAATGCATATAACTGTTTGTAAATGTCAATATGCAATAACCACTTAAGTAGATAATGTCTCCTGAAAAGGCGATATTCTTTAGACAGCTACGTCTCAGGCAGCTGAAATGAGTGCTGCTGTAGATGTTGAACAGTATATATTACATTTGAAAAATGGAACAGTTCTTGTTTGGCTGTAATTTGGCACTGAACACAGTTTTTTGAATTTCAGAATAGCTCAAGTGTATATTACAGTCTACCTACCTGCAGTGCCGGTGAGTTGTCACATTTCTTTCACCTTTTTGTGCAAATTAGCTACATTTTCAGTCATGCACATACAGAAAACTCCTTCCACTCAAACTTGAATACAAAGAGGTTCTGCTCAGCCGGCGTTTGATTGTATCCGTATCACCGGAGTGGTGAAAGGTGGAATCAAACCGCTTCTTTACTTGAATTCTTCCCCCCTCATCTTGTTGACTATCTCTGTCTTTCAGGTCATGTTTCTGTATCATCTTCAGGTGTCTTATCTGCAGAACCAGGTACACTGCAATCCCCTATCCCATCCAGTTCTCTGTATTCATCCCATATGCTGCATCATCTAATTTCACAGAGAATGAAAAATATGTTGCCCCCAGGTCTGGTGAGGAGGGCGATTTCACTGGTTGTGATTCTATCTTCTGGTGTTTCTGTTCTCAGGGCATCATACTACCTCAGATGTACACAGCTGCCTTGGCAAACATTGCTAACATAGTGACAAACTACGCCCTACTTTACTGGCTGGACCTAGGAGTTTAGTAGGTGCACTCACGCATGATATATAATTTTCAGTCCCACATGAATGATTTTACACACCAATTTCAATGCTTGTGTGTGTATGTACCTGCCTTTCAGTGGATCTGCAATAGCCAACACCCTGTCCCAATTTTACGTCTGCATTTTTATGTTGGCTTACATTTGGTGGAAGAAGCTTCATGCACAAACATGGGACGGTAAGGAGGAGTTGTATAGATTTTTATTGTTTTTCTTATGATCACACGAATCACTTTGTTCATGCTCCATCTTTTTTTTCAGACTGATAAATGAGATTCTTTCTCCCCTGCAGGCTGGTCTCTTGAATCGCTGCAGGAGTGGGGCGCCTTCATGAAACTGGCTCTTCCCAGTGCACTAATGATATCTTTTGAGTGGTGGATTTATGAGTTTGGGGGTTTCTTTGCAGGTAATCTAAGTGTGGCAGATTCACTTTGAGACATTTCTGGAAGACTCACAAAATGGGCAGAGTAACTTTATTTTAAGCCTAACTCTTAGCTCCTTTTTTCAGATCAGATAACAAAACGTGGTATATATTCTGAGCCATGATTCAACTTTGTCTCCCTTGATCAGGAATGCTGAGTGAAAATGACCTGGCAGCCCAACATTCTGTGATGATGGTATCATATATCAACTACATGGTACGGTGTGATCTTGGCAAGTCAAAGCAAAATCACTGATTCAAACAAGATTAAGTGGAACTGTGCTGTTGTGCTTGATTCACTGTAGACTAACATTCACAAAACGTTGTAGATTAGAGTCTGTTAGAGTCTGCTCTTTTGTACGCCTTGACAATGTCCGCTCATAATTGCTGTACCTAGATGTTTTGTCATACTTTCAAAATATGAATCCATAGTTCCCCCTTGCTGTCCAACTTGCGGCCTGTGTCCGTGTGGGTAACGCCCTGGGTGCAGGAGACACTGCAGGGGCAGTCCTTGCCAGCAAGGTATCCCTTGCACTCGCAGGTCAGTTAGAAACATGCTTTGCTGTAGTAGTGTATGGTATATCAGTATATAAAAAAATGTAATATTTGATGTCTTAAACATATTTTTCACTCTTTGTCACCACTTTCCCTCTCTCATTTAACTGTGATGTTCCAGGTTGCATGGCAGCCATTCAAGGCATTGTGCTCGGCTGTGCCAAAACAGTGATTGGCTTTATCTTTACCTCAGATCAGTGAGTCTCTACAACCAAACTCAAATTTCAGAAACTGTCTATGTACACTATGTGATTACTGGATTACTGCGCTTGACATACAAAGACTGGACAACATGAATTGCATCGAACTTATGAAACCTCCCTCATTTCAGAGCGATTGTGGACCTGGTCTCTCATCTGATGAATGCATATTGTGCCGTTCAGTGCTGTGATGCTCTTGTGGTGAGTCTTGGAATTTTTCTGTGTGTAGAGCAAATGCATATTTGCATGATGCTGTGTGCAGCATCATGCAAATATGTTAATTTATTCAAATTCTATCTTATGGCATTGAACGGATTGTCTGCGTGTGAACACATGATAATCAAAGATTTGTCTTTTTCCATCCTAGTGTACATGTGTGGGCATCTTCCTGGGTTCAGGCCAACAGAAGATACCAGCTGTGGCTAATCTGATTAGTTACTATTGTATTGGACTTCCACTGGCTGTTGTTTTCTTATTTTTCACCGACCTGGGAATTGTAGGTATGTATCTAAAGTCAACATTTTATTGTCATTATCATAGAGAGAAGACAAAAGTGTTGGACCGAAATAGCTGTTTGTTGTAAGTGAAGCCTGCTGTGCCCTTGATAAATGACAGAAAAATCTGCCGTTTTCTCTGAAGGTTTTTGGTTGGGCCTGTTTATCTGTGTCTGCATACAAGCTTCCTTATTCATCACAGTCATCCTCAAGCTGAACTGGAAGAAACTGACAGAAGAGGTATCCTACTGGCTAATCTCACAATGAGGATCATGCATGGCCTCAGCTGTTAAAATAACACTGACAGCGTTTAGACTTTTAAATCTACGGCCTCATTTGCTGAGACACATCTGTGCATTTAGTAGCTGTTTAGTAAGAGTGGGAATAAGGAGACACTGGCGGTTGTTTGTTTTTGCTT
The DNA here is from genome assembly GCA_900302615.1 of Holocentrus rufus. Lineage (NCBI taxonomy): Eukaryota > Metazoa > Chordata > Actinopteri > Holocentriformes > Holocentridae > Holocentrus > Holocentrus rufus. The sequence goes on along the minus strand of OMLF01037118.1, from coordinate 25,129 downwards.
ATTCACAGGCTGTGAAACGAGCTAACACAAAAAGCACACATGAGGCATTATTAACAACAACTTCCCTGTCTGATGCTGTGGGTAACGATTCTGCTGACCACAGAGAAACTGTGAGTAACTTGCTATATGCATACTAGCAAAAATGCACCTAAATTGCTTTTCAGTTGTTGTTTTTTTCTTTTTTGCTCCATTAAATGGTTCCTTTGAGGGTGTTGAATTATTTCTGCATTAACGTGTAAGAAGTATTTTAATATTTGGGGTTGGCTGGTTTCAACCCCGACAATGCATCATTGTTTATGTTTTGCATGTAAAAACTTATTCTGCAAAGTAAGTAGTAACTTCTGCTGTGAGATAAATGTAGTGGAGTAAAAAGTACAGAATTTCTATCTGAAATGTCTCATAAAACGGAAGTACTCAAAGTACCTAAAAACTTATGCAGTACTCGAGTAAGTGTACTTTCCAAAAAGTAAGAGCAAATATGTCGTTGTTATCCTCCAGTCAGTGGACGGCTACATCGCTGTGAACTCAGAGAGTAAAGATGGGAACACCGGGACACAGAGCAGACCGGTCCAGGAGCAGAAGGATGGCCATCTCTCCACGGCACAGCTGATCCTGAGGCGAGGCTTCACCCTGTTTGTTGTACTTGTTCTTCTGGCAGTGGGCATCATCGTCCACTTCGTCGTGCCCCTGCCGGAGATCCTGCCTTCACAGGGCAACTTCACAATGGACTGGATCAATGCGACCCAGCCTCCTGATCAAATTCAGTCTACTCTGTTGGTCTTAAAAGCGTAACAAGATGATCCCAAAATCAGTGTTTCTATTCATTGTCATAAAATCTGATATTTTGTTCCCTTTGGTTTGACTCATTCTCTTGAATGTGGCTCAGTACAAACCTGCCAAATTTGCTGAAGTACTATTTTTTTCTTTTGCTTCGTTAAGGGATTCATCAGTCCATAAAATGATTGATCACAGACTCTTCTACAGTGTTTCAAGGTTCTCTCTAAACCTATTCAATCATACTGTGAATGAACACATCATAAGTATAATAACAGTTTGATAATGTAGAACTAAAAATGTCATACATGATACAGCAGTGTCCATGTGATAAGGTGTATATTTGTGAAACTGATGATGGTGATACTATCTGCATGAACAAATCACAGTAAACAGTTCAATAAAAAGAAATTATGAATCTATCCCAGTTGCAAGACATTTTAACAAAACAAAAACATTTCTACATTTTTCATGTGTAGTGAGCAGACTAAACCCAACCTGATAACTGGTAATATTGACCACAGTAGAGAAGAGCCCCTTTGAGTGTTTTATTTTAAAGCTTGATTTCCAGGAGATATGAATGGATTTTACAATCAAAGTTTTTTGGTATTTTCTATTTCTACATTTTTTCTGACTTTGTATCTCCCTTTGACTTCTTTTCTTAAAAGAAGCCACTGACTTTTGCTAGCCATCTGTGTCTCGCATATAACAAATAGGCTCTTACTGCAGTTTGTCACATGTACATCCACATGTTTCTGCATGGTTTAATGAAACTATGCACTGGTAATATATTGGCTGTTCTTTGCATTGCCTCCTGTTGTATTGGTTGATTTTAGTGTGCCGAAACACACTGGTTTCATTAATAAACATTTGTTCTCGGTACTGCTCGAATTTCCTTTTTCTCTCTTCCTTCACATGCAAGGAGCAGCTGCACTTGTGCCTTGTTTGCGGTCGCCTGTTTTGGCTGCTGTCATCTGCACCATAGCCTGTGCTGATGCCTGAGAGTTACTTTGCTAAAATGAAATGCATTCTTCTGCTCATGTGTCCAAGTTAGTGATCACTACATGGATGATGATGCCAATAGCCAGGATAAAGAGCATGGAAGCCACGGCCAGGCCCCTCCGCAGCACCAGAGTCCTATGGGAGAGCCACTCCTGCTCTGTTTTGACAGCTGGCTCCTCCTCAGCGTCAGCCACGCCCTCGCAATCTGTGTGGTCCTCACAAAACTCTGTTTCATCTGGCTGGACCGCTGGACACATCAGGACAAATGCAACTCTCAAATCTTTCCATTAAGGATGTTATGATGATCAAATGTGTGGAATAGTGAAAAGTTAGAATTTCTACTTTCTCTCTCTGAATTGTGGAAAATAAAGAAGCCTTCAGTCATACAGACCATTTACACAGTGCTATGTGTTGCATCTCTTAAAATCTGTATCAATATATTGGTGTCACACTAACTGTGATATCTTGATGTAATTCCCATGGACAAACGAGACCACTGTTCTGGTGTTCCTCAAAATTAAGACCATGTTTACTTTCAACCCCGTTGCTGCAGATTTCCTGTGAAATCTCACCCCGTGGCACACAGTGTAAAACGCAGTGTAGAGGCTGGTAGAGGCAGCCAAGCTTCCTGGCAGTGGTGTCATTTGTTTACAGTAATTATATTAATGTCTCAAAATTAATGCGCTAATGACTAATTGGTGTTAAAATGCTACACATAAAAGGAATAGTTCACCCAAAAAGGAAAACTGTGTCATTATATCCTCACACTCATGTCAGTTGAAGGACTGGCAACTTCTGCACTTTTGCATAGGACACATAGGAGTGAATGGAGGCAGTACTTCCAACTGCATTTGAAGGCAACATCTACTTACTGTACAACAAGTTAGGAAACTCTAGGACTGTAATAAAGTAAATAAAGAGATAAAAAAGTAAACACTGACTCAATCATTTAGCTTTATAACACTTTGATTATAATGTGTGGAGGGATTTTACAGTATTGTTTTCCGTTTTTGGAAATTTTAAGAAATGGTCTCCATTCACTCCAGCTGTTTTGAAGATGGCTAAAATGAAGCTATACAAGCTAACTCTCTGTGTGTCACACTGACAGACAAATTTCCCCAACTGACAGGAGTGCAGGCAGAAAACAGTGAAATTGTCATTTTTTTGGTGAACTATTCCTTTAAGGTAAAAATAAGGAATATACTTTAGTTGTTGTAGAGTCTCTCACTTGCAAGAAAATAAGCAACTAATTACGTTTATTAACGTCACTGTAATGGAGTAGTTTGTTTGTGCACTTGTCTTTTTTTGAGTATCAGTAATGTTACGATTACTCAAATATGCTAATTCTTGAGTATTGTGCATCATTACATTGTAAAGCACAACTATTACAGGGTAAGATTTTGCAGACACTCCATAAAGCACCAGAAACTGGATGCATTTAGGAAATTTTGTAGCTTTCTCTGTCAGCAAAGAAGAGAACAGTAATCTGCCTTTACTTTGTTTTTGCATCTTATTTTCTTTCCAAAATTTCCAATTAAAGAGCAGGGTTTGAACTCTGTACTCTCATCCATTTAGAACAGCAAGGGAAAGACCACATCTAACAGCATTCTCGTTTCTAAAAAAGTAAGTAACTTTTACTCTGAGTATATTTTAAATTAGCTACTTTTTACTGTTACATCAGTAGATTTTAATCACTACTTTTAACCGCTACTTACTTGTGTCTGTAGACTTCTCATGCACTCCAGCTCTGATCTGAGCCTGGAAGAAAAATTCATGTTAACCTTTTTTTTTTTTTTAAGGAGTAGTTTAAAGGCATTTTGAGTTTTATCTCTGAATACTAACCTCTATTGTGACTTTCTTCCAGTTCATTTTAACCAGGTAGCAGATTAGGAAGGTGGACTGCAGGGACACACAGACAAACATGCCTATCCACAGACCTGAAGAAAAGAAGAATCTAGTCACTCTAAAATTTTAATGAGAACAGAAAGTGTCTTAGGTCGTTTGATGTCTGGCTAAAAAAGCAGCAATCTAGTGATGTTGCTGCAGCGCTGGACCTCTCTGTAAGAAGACATTGAGACAATTTTTAAAAATGGTTTAACAATGTGGCATGTAACTACTGTAGATCTTACCCTTAATTCCTAATTTGGCCGCAAACATGAGAGACACTCCAATAGGAAAGCCAATACCATAATATCCCACAGTGTTGCAGATTGCCCCAACTTTCTGTTTCCCTGCCCCTCTTATAATGCTCCCAGAGGCAGCCTGGTCAGAAGAGCAGCATAAAGATGTGGTTAGATTATGCAATGATCAACTGGTATGTTATTTGGTCAAAAAAGGATACAGTGGCAGTTACTTACAGACATTGCATCTAGGAGGAGGACTGGAGCATAGAAAGACATAACTTCTGCAACCCTTTCTCTGATTTGTCTATTGGGAGGGAAGAAGATACTTTCCATTCAAACAACATGCAACTATATAATAAAGGTGAGAGACTACAAGAATATAATTTATATTATATTACACTTTACAGGTAAGGGTATATGATAATAATAATTTCACCTATGAAAAGTCATCTGTTCATGTATGTAATGCATCATGAAAATGCAGAAAGTAGCCATGTCTTATGGATGCCTCAGTTCGGGAGTGTCACATTAATTCATGTACTAATGAGGCTACATTTAAGTATAGATTATTATGAAGTCCTACATTAACATCATTAATCACATTAATTAACAACTTCATTTTTATAACTGACATGATGATCTAGGTTGCTTCATTATCGCATAAAATAATGTGCTACTCCTGCACTGAGGTATCTATGAGACATGGGTAGGTTCTGCATTTTCAAAATACATTATGCGTGAACTGATGATTTTTCACCTGAAATTTCATGCATGCATTAAGCGTCTTCATGTACCATTTGCATAAAGTGTTAGCATTTTGTGAAATTGAGTACTGCACAGCATTATCCTCAAACAGTACCTTCAACACAGGAGCTGGCTAGTTTTATGGAAATAATGACAGCTGGCATTACAAGCGGTGCGGAGAGCATATGACATTCACATCAGGTTAATATTTAAAGGAATATGTCAACAAAGTTCACTGTATTCTAGGTAACAGGGAAGAGCGGTGAAAGGTCTTTTGAATGATATTTCTTATCTTACACAGACCCGACACTGATTCTGAAGGTGTTAAAACAACACAAACTCAAAGAGACCTGAGAGGTTTTCAAATCTGCAGTGGTGGACACTGAAATATACCAGTTTCATTTGGTGAATAAGGGGGCTGCACTCAAAAATTACACAATGAAGACTTTACTTACTCATCATACGTAAAGACATAGGAGATATGGTTTCTGAGGCTCCCAATGATGACAGACAAGCAAACAGAGACTGACCCTGTGCACAAGAGGTAACAGAGAAGCAAAATTATTCACTAGCTGTATTACATAAAAATACAGACTGTGCTGACCTGATGGATTTTTAAAAACTTAACTTTTTTATTGAAACCATTACTTATCCAGGTATTGTTGACTGAGCACAACATGCTTCTTTCTTGCAACACCTTGCTTCACATTCACACAGGTTCATATATTCACATCTCAGAATCTCTGAGTACAGCCACAGTGTTTTACTGCAGGCTACTGAGCAGCTCCACTGCAGCAGCTGGAGGTTAAGTGCCTGGCTCAAAGGCATTAAAATAGTGGCTTTTGAGGGATGTGAGAGTGTTATCTACTCACTTTCCCCACCTGCACTTTCCTAGCCAGTCCTAGGAGCCAAATTAGCAACCTTCTGGTCCCAAAGCCTCATACATAAAATAAATGAACGTCTAAATAAAATCTCTAGCCCACCGGCACTCTAATTTATTCAGTCAAATGAGACTTTTACCAAATGTTTGAATTCTCGTGTTATTTTTAACTTACTTAATGAGCAATAAACATATGGTAGGCCTGGTAATATTGCTTGAGGACATGGGTTGAATTGATGCATGTACTAACCTGCACACAACATCGCCAGTTTAGCAGAGAGCTTGGCCTGCTCTGTCTCTCCAGCTCCCAAGGCATTACCAACTCGAACACTGCCGGCCACACTGAAACCTAGAGGGAACTAATAACAAGAATCTCATATTAACCTACAAGTACACTGCACACATAGATAGATGACTTTGTGCGGAAAGAATACACTGTTCCTTATAAAAGAATTCACCATGTATGCAATATTTGCCAACTGGTATACAACTGATTGAGCTCCCAGTTCCTCCTCACTTATGAGACCTGTTGATAGAAAATAGCAATTAGATATCAGACTGCCACTAAGTTAAATGCATCCTTTAAAAACACAAAGAAACCTGCTACATTACCTGCCAGAAAGCCTCCAAGCTCATACGTCCACCACTCAACACACAACATGAACATGCTGGGAATGGCCAGGCGGATGAAACTGCCCCATTCTTGAAGGCACTCTTTTGACCAGCCTGCAGAGGATTGATCAGTTAATCAAGCAATCAATCAGTCAGTCAGTCAGTTATTTTTTATTAATATTTCACGGTGAAATATTAGCTTGAATGAATAGTTCAAAAATAGTTACTGTATCGGTGAGCGTGAAACCAGGACACTAAAGAAAAATTCTTTATAATAGTGGAGATAAAAATAAAATAAAATAAAATAAAGCAGATAATATTATATATATTATATATTAAAATGAGCTTATTAAACTAGTATTACTTTAAGTTATAATAACTAAAAGAGCTTGGGACCTTAAAAGTACCTCAGACAGATATTAATATACAAGATTAATAACTGATCTGAAAACTAATATAAGGATTTTGTAATAAATCCTTAAAGGTCTCACTTTACAAATGTTTAGAATTTCCTCTATATGATGGAATTATCAAGAAGTGGTTAACTCCGCAGCTGCAGAAGGTCTCAAGAGACCAGGATGTCTTATGCAAGAACATTTATTGAAGCTAAATCCAGAGAACAGAGATAACCAGTACAAGTGAGAAACACTGTGTAATGCCACCCAAATTCAGCCTGACCAACCCTGAAGTCTGCACAGAATACCATATCTTTGGCAGACTAGGAGGCAACGTTGTCTTATCAGGACAGCTGCCTTGCCAAGGCAGCCTTAGCATACTGGCTGTCTACACAGAGAAGGCCTTAACCATATTACCTTTAAACATAAGGAGAAAAATTCCTCCAAACTCTATACGAATGTAATATCAAAGATGTCTGATCAAGACTGTTCAGAACTGAGAGGTTAAATTAAAAATTGATGACGTAGCAGAATTAGCAATACTCCAGTAAATGCCTCATAGCTGGACTAGTCTTGATTGGTTCCCCTCGTTTAAGAATTAAGAAATCCTTCCGGTCAGGCCAGATCATTATTCTTACCCTGAGCTATAGTAGATTTCAAATCTCAAATACTCAAATATCAAAATTTCAAATAACAAAATCTTGAACAAACAAGCAAAGGAGAGACTGTAAAACTGGTGTTTGGCGAGTTCACCTCCTTGTAAAGGGCTGAATTCTGGCTATAGAATTTCAGACAAGTTGAAGTTGATATATTGATAAATAAATAATTGATATGTATCTGTTTGGCTGGGCGGAAAGGCAGAGTATTACAGTGGTCCATTCTCCACATTACTAATGCTAGACTGAATTACAATTCAAGACTGTGGTTTCCACAATGCTGATCCATGATGCAATTTTACATCCTCAGGGAAACAAACATGGAATATTGATTTTCTACTGTAATAACCAATCACAGCACTGCACTAGAGTCACTGGATTGAAACCATGAGCTCCCCTAAATTTATGCAGAATCATCATCCTCCATTGCAAAAGGTCTACTCACCTCCCCAGGTGGCTTTATGAAGTCCTTTCCACATGATATAAGCATAGAGAACTGCAGCCAGGGAAATCTCGGAGATGGTGTTGGCAATAGCAGAACCTCTGTAAAGAATATTTCAAGGTGTGATATGGACCACGTGCTGCTATCAAAAGCAGTGAAATGAGAAAAATTGTACAGTCTAATAAGTAATACTTACGTTACTCCCAGGTTCAATACAAAGAGAAAGATGTAGTTGATGAGAGCATTAACGACATTGACCACAGCCCCTGTGATCACCTGTGGCCATATGATGCCCTATAAAGGGAATACCATCTATTATTGTTCCAATTAATTCAGCCAGCATCTCAATGTGGACAATATCCATTATTTATGGAGCTGTACAGCATATTGGCATGAAATCACATGGAAAGCAGGAATATCTATCACCTGGTTTCTGACAGGAAGTGGTTAATGTTCACCGATAACAAATAATATGACTAAAGGCATAAAGAATTATGGAAGCTGATTTTTGGTGAAAAGAAAGTGGCTATGCTTAACAACTTACTTGGTTTTGTAGATATCTTGTTTCCAGTGAATAAAGGAATGTAGCCTGTAAAAACAAAATTGAGATCAGTCTCTGTCCTCGAGGATTTCAGACATTGGTCATGTTTGTAAAACGACTCACTGAAATAGTGTTTGGGATACTTTTTGCCACCACTATTCCTATTGTGTGCATATGGTGGGGCTTATATACACTTACGGGGAGCGCTGGCATGAATATTTCCACGTACATCTGAGACAACCTAAAGAGATTTTCCATCAGAGCTGATTAAAATAAAAATAATAACTTGTTTATAAAAAAAAAAGTACTGTAGGGGTAGGACAGTTAAAAAGTGAAATGGCTGACCTGGCCACCTCTGGAGGCTGTTTGACAGCCAGCAGAATGGACTCTGTGTTTATGAGGATGGCCCAGCAAGGGAAACACGCCAGCAGCAGAATGAGGATTGCCCTCTGCAGAATGACGCCAACTCTCAGGAGATTGCGCCCCCCATAGGTCTAGAACCAGAGTGGATTCTTGAGTTATATATTATGTAATAAGTATAACATTTCAGATGCCATTTCAGAATACCTGGCTCATGCTCTTACCTGAGATATCAGGGTATCACAAGCTGATGCTAAACCAGATCCAACAGATATACCTGTAACATTAATAACCTGTGGAAACGAAGCAAACGTGGAATGGATTACTTTCTTTAATGGGTATACTCTACTACAACTATTCATAAGTTGTCAATATTACAGTATTAACAATACTTACTGATATGGCCAAGCTCACTCCTGCCAACTCTGTTGTCCCCAGATGGCCACAGAAAACAGTACTGACAAAACCCACTAAAAACACCATAAGCTGGGCAATAAACTGATGAGAAAAGCCAAAATTAAACATCAATTGCAGTCCATATTAATAGCATTCATAATCTCCATTTGATCAGTGGTCTTGACTATTGGCCATGGTGGATTGAATGACAGTAAAGGCAACTTACCACTGGTCCAGCCAGTTTACACAACTCCTTAATCTCTGTCTTGAAACCAACGGGGATGAACGTGCGAATACGTCTTAATATAAAGGAACCACTAAAACTCCTTGGAGAAAAATGTGAGTTTCCGCTCCCGCTATTTGCCTCGCTCTCCATTATTGAGCTGTCACTACTGTACAATGCTGTTACGGACCTGGTATCAGTCGAGGACCTCACTCAACATGTATGATGAAAGCTATAGCAAGTGTGCTTTCATATGAGTGAGGTCAGTTGACTTACGTCACTAAATCATCTCCTATGACTCAGCGAGTACAGCAATAAGACAAAGGTCAAACTTTGCGAGAATTTTGATTTTATGAGAGGAAGTGGGCTTTTCTATTATTTCAACATTCTAGATTCACTTAGGGTTACTGTTAGAGCTTCCTGCTTGATCGTGTCTGTTCACTCGGCCTTACAGGTTTTATCCCAATAAGGAAATCATCAACTCAAAAGTCAGAAGTCTGAGCTGACGAAAGGTGATTTTAGCTGCCTTAATAATCTCCTGAACAGTTGTGGAAAGTACATTTTTATTTCGGGTCCCTTGTGGCAGCCCCTGATAAACTTCAAACCGGGTGCGCACGCAGCTCTGGTTATACTAGAATTTGGCTGTTCCACTGGAAGAGCGTCCCAGTTTTTAGTGAAGTTCGACTACCTTCTACAAATCTGTCTCACGGATAATTCCACTTCTACCTGTATGCCTCCACGTCTCATCCCATTGTCTGCGCGATTTCTCTCCACGCATTTGCACACATTTGATTGTCTCTGTATTAACAAATTAGGTGAAGGTCCAGGCTTACTTCCTAGAGTATGCGCAGTGGGCGAGCTTAAAACGGGTGACAGACACGCGGACTGCGGACGCGCACGCAGCTCTGATTGCATTAGAATTGATGGCACGCGCTCCATCAGAAGTATCCCACTACCATGAAATACAAACCTCAGCCTGGACTGTACGCCTTTTTAGAGCCGTACAGTCCAAAAATTTGGGTGCACAGCGGACGTCCGCCAGGCCCCTTAATATCTGCCGACGTCAGCCGGTGACGAAATTTACGTCATGCGAACCTCAACAGAACCTCGCGGCTACGACAACGGGCAAGTCTCCAAACTTGGCTTGGGACCTTGTACATTCATTTGATTTTACTCAATTTGTAAATGTAAATTAATTTGTAAATGTGCCTAAATGTGATCACATTTCAGACCTGCTGTCAAAAAATGTTGCCATTGTTGCCTTAAGTTAGGCTCTCTCTCACTACTCCTGCGTTTCTTTTGAAACTCAGATCCAGCTGAGGACGAGGCTTATTCTGTAAAGCACGTCGTGTTTCATCTCTATATGAAAGTAGCTCTATAAATAAAATATATTATTATTATTATTTGAAAGCAGTTTCTTCTTCTGTTTATTGCCAATTCTGAATGAGGATATAACATATAGGAGAAACCTACTGTATTACACTGGGATTTCCAGATTCCAGTTCGGGAACTACTGTTATATAATTTACAATATAGTTAGTCAATGTCAGAAAGGTGTCGAATAGCTAGTGTGTAGCTGCTGCATAAGCTGAATTATAAATTAGTGATATATCATAACAATTAGACGGCTGATAGTCTTTGATCCCTTGACTTACTTGTGAAAGCAATATTGTACTCAGTATAGAGTATTTCAAGCCAATTATCAATTTGTCTTTGTGATACTGTGACTTTCATGCAAAGTGGAATTGGATGAAATCATCCAAAATCTGCAGATTTGACCCTATATACTGAGAACAGCATTGTTTGCATTTTTAACGTTGTAACAACCTGTCAATCATTTAATTAATCAATCAATCAGTCTATGTCTATCCATCTGTCTGTCTTGTGTGTTTTCCATCCATTTAATGGAAAATGTTAATCTGTGTGATGTATAAATGAAATGAAAATTCATATCTTAAAGTTTCCAAGTGACAGGAAAGTAATAGAGGCAACAGTGTTTCAAGTTTCATTTTATTTCATTTTTTATTTTGCTAATTTATGTATTTTCTCTGCATTCACAGCACACAAGTTCTAAAGAAAACATGAAATTCAAATATGAATATTCATATAAACGAATCTCAACAATAATTTGACTCACTGCATATTTCCACTGTTGATGCTGCTGGCTCATATCACAGATGACGCTTAATGTAGTCCACCCTTTGACTAATTTATGAGACACAGGACCATGGTTTATTTGCTTATGATTTCAGTGGCAAAAGAGGACACAGAAGACTCATGCTTTGAATTCTGAGAGCATCAATTACAACAACATGGTCGACTGCCTTTTGAATAAACATTTTCCTGCTTTGATTCCAGCCTGCAGAGAATCCACCTTTGACAGTGGATGGCAAACATATCAGCACTGATAACTGATTTGCGTAAAGAGGTGCATGTATCTTTTGGATCATCTTATTTAATATTCTGTTAGAGTGATGCTATCTCAAGGTGGATCCCTGGCTTGATTATTATTCAGGCAAGGCTGACTTACAGTAATAAATTTGCTGATCAAGGCACAGTGTGCAAAGCCAAAAGTGATTCTGAGGGTGTGAAACAGTTTGTGCTTGATCCAATTACATGTTAACAGTAAGAGATATGGCCTGTGACTGCAGGGGCTCCCTGGTGATAACCTGATGTTATTGATGATGGAATTCCTATATGCAATCATTCATAAATAAAAAAAAAACAAACAAATATTCATTATATTCATCTATTTTGCAGTAAAATGTTCTGTTCTTAACTATGTCAATAGCATTCAGTTTGTTCATTTTGTCCCACACATTGATATTAAGTTTCTTTCTTCTTTTTCTTCTTCTTTTTCTTCTTCTTCTTCCAATTTACAGTAATAGGTAATTATTCAGTAATACACACAAACCGATATACTTCAATTTTCAAAATTTTCTCTCTGCATTGTACCAGCAGATGGAGCTATTTCCCTACTTACACGTTAAATAACCTCTTTCCACTCTTGACACCATATGTAAAGTGCCTAAATGCAGCATATCTTTATATGGACATGGCTTATCATACCTGTAAAATCAACCAACTGCACTGACACTTACATAATGGACTGGAGAGACGGTCGGTTAACCCTTGTTCTGACCGAGGACCAAACTCTTTTATCTCGGGATCGCTTTACTGTTTTATCTCAAATTACAGCCAAAATAAAAAGTAAATGAAGCAAACGCATTATGCTTAATTTGTAAATGCAGAATACATTTGAATACAAATACACAATATACCCCTACTAATATACAATGTTAATTCCACATTGCCACAATCCTGAATAATTACGCAATGAACATCCCATCACGTACAGGGTCCTGCTTGGAGTAGTGGGCACAATCAGCTTTCAGTGATTTTGGCAACCGCTGCACAAAGACGCAATGAGCTCATAAATCTCGATGAGTTTTAAAGAGCTGATTGTTTGGATACGTTTGGCAACAGCCTCAATGAGAAAGACCGCTCATTGATTACATTTTACATGCAACGGTGGTGAAAGTGACGCGAATATGAAGGTCTGAGGGAAACGCATCATTTGTAAGGGGCACTGAAGGATGTGAGCAGAAGTGCATAGGCTACTCCTTGTGCATGATACCTTGGTTAGAGATTTAAGGAAAGCAAACGAGCAATTTTGAGTCAGCTGACTGCAAATCTGAGGCGCCACCAGACAGTTCCATCAAAACCAGTCCGTGGAGAACTTTACAGAGAGGGATACAATGGTTGGGTTGCAGTGCCTTAAACCCCTTATTACACCTAAAAATGCCGTTTTGCGAGTGAAGCGGTGCAAAGCGCTCAGTGGTCTACTGAGCCGAGGAAAGAAGTAGTATGGTCAGATGAGTCATCCTTCACCCTGTTCTTGAGCACATGTGTGATGCACGCAAAATACGTCCACGTTTCCCAAGGTGAAGTGTTGTCTTGCTGGGTGCATCCCTCAGAACGCAAATGCCAACCCATTTTGGTGGAGGATCTTCCATTACAGTTTTTCTTAATTGCTTTGGTCCACTTCTTTAAATAGTTTTAACATTCTCAAAGCTCCAGGTGCATTTGTCAAAACAGCTTACAACACAACACCATAGTTCACAAAAGGTCATAACTCACCCAAAACAGTTGAATCATGCTGCAAAACAAAGTTTTGTGGTAGTGAATAAGTCCGTAAGTACAAAAAATGAACCAATGCAATATGCACTCTGTAAACCATATGTAGTAACACAGTTTTACTGCTTTCAGTGAAAACTTCATCCGCATCCCTAAACTATTGAGTCTGTCACAGGTTTTCATCGACCACGCACCTGATACTTTCCCTTGCAATCAATGGGGGAAAAATAAAAAATATTCTTGCATGTCACAACCATCCTCTGCAAGTTTCTGCTGTGATGTCACTACAAGTGGGATTTATCACAGCAAACAAAGACATCTGGTCCCATGGTTGATGATCATATACAAATCAGATCATATTTACATACAGATTATACATATCACCTAAATGTGAAAATAAATTCCTCAATGAATGGAGAATATGGTAGAAGGAGCTCCATCAGTATCCTTTGGTGGACACCAAACTGCTCCCTGATGATATTTGTGCCGTGGAGGCTTACATTATCCCACACAATTACAAAATCTCTCATGACATGTCTTACCAAACCTCTCTCATTCCCTGTAGAGGGTGTTCAAGAAGGTCATGAGTTGTTGGGTGTTGGGCTCAGTGATGGGAATATGTTTACTCACTCACACCATTCTGTGGTATTGCGGCACACATTGTTATATTCCCCCATACTCCCTAAGATGTGAGAAACTCCCCATTCAGAAGTGAAGTTCACGTTTCATCTGACAAGCAAATTATCAGTTTAGCAGACATTGCAAGTCAGTCAGTGATATTTATGGAATATATGCCAGAGAGATTTTGACCACTGAATCAACTATTGTGCATGTGATGACTTAAACAATGAGAGAATTAATTCGTATTTTGGAGAGTGAAACTATTCCACTGAGAAGCAACATAATCAGTTTTGATTAGCAGGACATATGCATTTGGTCATTGTGCAAATTGTAGACAATTGGACAATACTTACAATTGTATTTGCATTACTCATTTGCAAGTACATTACAAAACATGCTAAAACAAATGTGCATAGATGTGCTAAAACAGTTGCAGCTGGTTTAAAAGAATAAGAAATTTCAAATCTGTTGTTAACAAGTGACCAGTGGTGTGGAGGTTGTTGTTTTTAAAATATTCATTAGCAGTTGAGAAGTGGGCCAAAGAACTTGAGAGAAACGATACCTCGGCAATATATTGATATCAATATCATCATGAGAGACTAGATATCATCAGGGATTTTGGATATATATCATATATGTGTTGTGTTCTCCTAATTTTCTGAACTTTTTGGTTGTTTTTGCTGTTCTCTTTACCTACTTGGTCACTATATCCCCATTATTAATAACTGCTCATCATAAATCTCTTGTGCAAATATCTTATGAAAGTCATAGTCATCCCAATATTATGATGTTGATACTGAGGTATTTGGCCAAAAATATCATATTCTGTCTGTTTTGCCAAGGCCTCTCTATCCTGATGGGAGTGGAATCTTCTAGGATGTCATTGCCGCCTTCCAAAAGGGCTTGGCTGGTCAAGCATGAAAATTAAGTCAATCATCATACTCAGTACAGTATCATTGTCCCAGTCACCAAATCGTAACCCTAATGAGCACTTATGGGAGATTTGGGAGTGGCACCTGAAACAGCGTTTTCTCACCTCCGTCATCAAATTAACGGTATGGTAGAATTTCTTGAGGAAGGACGGTGCTGCATCCTTTCAGTGGAGGTCCAGATACCTGTAGACTCTCACTATCTGAAATTCGGATGGCTCCCGATGTTCCTTTATTTTATAGTTGAACCTTTGCCCATTCATCTGTATATGCATGGTAAAAGTTTAGTAAATTTAAAAAAGGAATAGGGCTGCAGGAAATTTAATGACTTATTATTATCTCTGCAAGGAGATTATTGTGTTTGTTCAGGTGTGTCTGTGAAATATTAATTAGTCTGTGCAAAGATGATAAAACATGGTGTGAGTTAAATTTTTCCTATGTTTTGTATATGCCAGTGCTGACGTATTGTTCACCGATATGAATAACAAAAAAATCAAAGCAGACACGTGGCTTGGCCCATTCTCAAGCGCACTGGCCATCAGTTTTCACCAGTTCGCTGTGATTGCTGCATAGTGTGCGGAGGACTGCGAGTGCGTGCTGAGTCTTTTAGGGGGCAGGGTGTCAGAGGCATGGGAGGTTACCACAACTGAGTGGTAGGAAGGCCTTCAAACAACAACAAAAACAAAGCCTCAGTCTGCTCCTGTGTTTGTGAATGCAGAATCTCCATAGCGTATGAGTTGTGAGTTTTACTCACAACTATGACTAATCAATGCTGACATTTACTTGTCATATTGTACTTCAAGAAAGCAGAAATAGAGCTCATCGCACCTTTGAAAGAGAGATTTTTGGTGACTTTTAAGCAATAGAAAGTAAACGATTTACCTTAAAAGTGATGCAATGATTTTAAGGGCAATACTACTTCGGTCTGGTCTATATCAACATAGCCTGGCCTGTAAGGGTGCAAAGAAAGACCCTCTGTCTTTTAGCTTTTGGCCAGAGGCAGGTCAGAAACTGAACTGGAGACTTGAATTGCTAACTGCAGCCATTTCTACACACAATCCTTTGAGAACCAGGAAGGATTGATTGTATCAGACAGGCCGCATATTGTCCTCTTGGGTAACCGATACAGAAGAGGTGGATGGTGGCTTAAAAAGCGTTCTCATCCACAAAACATTCTCTGTGTCTGAAACAGATGCAGCAGGTGGACGGGATGCAAAATGTTCTTTTTCATTTCAACCCGGACCCTTGTGCTGCCCTGTGTTTGACATCATGTGCCTGTAAGAACATTCTGTCAAATCCTAAATGATAGGATGTGTGATGGGACGTCACCCTCTGTGCAATTGCCACTGGCTCACTCTCCAAGCAGAAGGACGAGGTTATAATGAGTTAATAGAAAAGCCTTTTTGAGTTCACTCGAGTTCTTGTGTGTGCATGCAGTCTCATGAAACCCCACCAAAGAGAATAGCTTACAGGTTCCGTTTCCTACTGAACCCTTAAATGTATATATAGCCAATAATAGAAGCCACGATACATGAGGACGTGTTTCAATTGGATAATGAGTGGGTGGCTGAGAGGCAGCAAAGGGAGAGAAAGGCACTGTAATTACATAAGCCTTTTTCCCAAGTGGGATCCAAGATCATAGTGATCTGGACTGCTCTATACACCCAACCGCTTGTTAACCGCTCTTAAACCATCTAACATTTTAATTGTCCTACAGAACTGAGGTCAAGGTCAGACCTTTGATGTGATCTTTTCATTCTTGCTCGTCTTTCTTCCCACTACCTTTGCCGAAGCGTAACGTGTTTTCCTCTTCCACGAAATACCACCAACGTTGTAAAAATGCAGCATGGTTTGAGCGCAGTGTACTGTCTTACCATTAATTAGTCTAAAAAATGAGTGTTTGTGACTCTCAGATCTTGTCTGATTCCCATGGCGGTCAATATTCAGTGAGTCCAAATATAGATAGATGCCAAATATGTGGATAAAATGTTTTGGAGAGTTGTGAAATATCTACTTTGTTTTTCAGTTGATAATGTTTATGGTGTTAGACAAGATAGGACATTATAAGTCTGTCCCGACCCTTGGTTCACATAATAGCTCAGCAAGAGGACAATGACACATGGCTCTTGCCTAGGTGTGTCCATTCACCAAAGGATTACACGGCTATCCACGGCATGTTTACAGGATTATATCAGCCTATGCACGAGACAAGAGGTCACCGAGCAAGAGACAGAGGAAAACAAATGCACTTTCAAACGCAGAAAATAGTTTTATGAAGCTGAGGAAGACCAGAAGTGTCATCGGTGGGTTTTAGACAACAGTATGGCGTGACAGTGCTGTTTTATAGCCAAGGCTGTTTTACCACCTGCTTTATCAAAGCCTCATCATGGTTCAAAAGCATGTACTGGACCCTTGGTGGAATCTATAAACAATTTAAAATAGGTAACTTACAATTATAGTAAGTGTTAAAACGTGCAGAGTTCCAAAACAATGCACGCATGACTTCAAACAACAAAGAATTCTAAAAATGCACAGACAATAACAATAACCGCCATACCCATATTCAACATAGTGTATAAGGAAACTAAAAATCACGTTGGGAAAGGGAATGAGTTGCTGGCACTGCTTCTGGACGTTGCTAGAAAAAAAATGACTTGGCTCCACTCAACAGTGAGCTGCTCTGGCACGTTTTTTTCTCTTGCTACTGGAAAAAAGTTTGATGTGGTATTCTCTTAGAAGTACATTCTTAGTAATTTTGTTCAGATGCTTCAGCCCAAATAAGAAACTGTTTCATAAAGTTATTTATGAAAGTTATGCAAAATTATGTAATGCCTTTGAGCACATTTTTGGTAAATGTATCTTTTCTAAGTGGTAAATCATTGTATGCAGAGGCAGTATTATAAGAATGAAAAACACTTAAACTCAGTTTAATCAAATGTCTTTTATTTGGCTCTTGTATTTGGTTGGCATGATGAGTTTGTCGGTGTTTTGACCTGTTGAACTGATATCACAGTGTTGCTTCAGCCCATTACTTCAACCCATTGAACATGCAAGCAGCCAAGTTTAATCATTTTGCCAGTTTCTGTTCCAGTTCACATATGCATTACAGTGAGTGAGTACAGAAATGTGATTTCAAAAACAAACAAAAACAACTACACTTATTATAAAATACATTTATTTAAATGTCAGCTACAATTCATTATTTTTCAGTTAAAAGTTTAAAAATGTCAACATACACTGAACCTACTGTACATATATAGAATGTGTTTACAAATACAATAAATCAATATGTTTGCACAAGGTATGTGAGGGTTTCTTGCTTTTGTAGCGATGACACAGTATTCAAAGTTCAAGTGACGTTGGAAGTACCAAAGCACCAAATGCATAAGTCAGATTATGGTTAGATTTGTTAAAGATGTGAGAGGGCAAAGGTACATGTTTGTACTTGTTTCCCTTCTAAACTGTACAAATTGTCGTGTTAATCTGTGAATCCCGAAATGGCAACCCTGCTAATACTCTTTGCAGCTTTGGATCTAGGATAAAGATTTGAGAGATACTACGTCTGTACACTATTTGTTTACCATATTCCTATGATGTTTGAATGTGACACTGCGGAAAACTTCTACCTTATCAAGAGCTCTGCATGTTCAGCACTATATAAGTTATTTACCTTTGCTGCAAGCCACCTTTCCTTTGAGGGATGATAAATATTTGACTTGAACACCAGTGTTTCTACTTATCTTGGCTACTTATGAGAGTAATACAGTATTTTTTTTCATTTACAGGAGGTCTTCAGGGCATACAGGGTCCTTTTTAATGTGTAACCCCATTACGGTCCAATGTAAATTTAACAAGACTTTAATTTCACCCTTCACCCACTTCCTCCATTCCCACTCACATTCATCACCACTTTCTTTCACAAGTATCAATAAAGACAAGCCTAGAGGAAAGGCTTGTATCCCAGCAGCACCCAGACACAGCCAGTCCACCATGTCACCCTGTGCTGTCTCTCTGACCAGAGGTCTTCGTCTGGCACCTGTGGATGGGGAGGGCAGGGTGTGCTTGGAATATCTCCCATGTCCGAACCCCATCCTGACTCACACCCCTGTGACGTTGGCCCAGGTGGGGAAGGAGTCCAGGTGAAACATGGCCTTGCCCCAGCTGTTGATGGCCAATGTAATGCAAAGGATACCAATAATGTTCATGACTATTCCTGTCTTGGCCTGGCGGGGAGGAAAAGTATACAGTGAGAGATCGGTTGAGCTCTAGTAATAAGGGCCTACAAGTGACAGCTATGCATGATTGGGCTATACTTTTCTGAATGAGCGCAGCAAACTCACCATGTCAGCAACCTTGAGGTAGCCGTAGGAGAAAACAATGGCATTTGGTGGTGTGGCGACGGGCAGCATGAAAGCAAAGGAAGCACTGAGAGTGCAAGGCACCATGACGTACAGAGGATTGATTCCAATGGACTGGGACTGGAACAAACACAAAGCAAGCGTCAACGGTCTGAGACTGGGATGAACACAATCTTGATGACTACATTCTCCGCTCCTCCATCTGGCTATTTTTCTGCACCGTAATCACTGACTCATAACTCAGGCTGAGATGTGTGCAATTCTGCGCTTGGTGAAAACGCTCATTAGGTGGGTGTAATTAAGATGTAATTCTTGTATGCTTGGGGCTGACTCATGATAACTAAAATGGAAAACCACATATGTAGCAATAATGGCAGACTATCACAATGCAAAAAACATCACACTGCGGACTTTGCCTCACAATTACACATCCCACAGCACAGTAGCTGACAAGTTAACAGTCATTTTTGGCTCTCAAAATGAGTGGGTGAAAATGCTTTAAACTTTATAATTATTCTTATTTCTCCTGCGGAACTGTATATTACTTCACCATGACACTTTTTGCCTTTAAAAAAAAAATTGGACAATGATTCATTTAACAAACTGGACCATGAAGTGACATGCCACAAGCCATGACGGCCGCAAAGTGGCATCTCCCCACTTCAAGCTGCATGTAACTGATCAAACACTCCTTTCTTTCTCCCTTCCTGCTCCTCTGTCCCGTTTTCACATGAGAGTGAGAGACAACCTCGCGCGCCCACTTCGCTTTGTCCCCAATAAATTTCTCCCTGAATACCCCTGCTTGGCACTTTCCGCCTCAGCCCGGCTCTGGCGCTCTCTTGAGTGCCGGACTACAGGGCACTGTAATACCATTCTTCAGCTGCAGTGGGGTGGGCATCGTTACAAGACAGAGCTGAATTGGTGTGTTTGGCAGGTTGCTAATGGGAGGAGGGGCCCCGGGAAGGGGACCAAACACATTCAGCCCAAATGACTAACTAGAGGGGCAACCACACAAGGGAATGTAGGCCGGCTCCCACTGGGAGTAGCTTCAGTTCTGGACTCCAATTGGGGAATCAGCTCAAGAAGGACTTACACTGGGAAGCACTTCACCTCACACAGCCATTGCTACCAAATACTAATTAAAACTAAGACTCTGCTTCTGGTTGTGCATTTTTTTTGTCATTGGATCAATCTCTCTTAAGTTTTTCAAGATTTTTTTTTTAGAATTTTATATATTTCCATAACAACACAGCACAATAAATGATATTTAATCTGTCATTTTTAGCTTTCTCTGTAAGGATTCTTACCATTGAGGCTAGGACAGGTAGGAAGAGAGTAGCAGTGGCCACGTTACTCGTGCACTCAGTGAAAGTAGCAATCAGCAGGCACAGAATGATAGCGATAGCCCAATGAGGGATAGTCTGCAGGGGAGTCATTTGATCTCCCATCCACTTTGAGAGTCCTGATTCCTGAAGAGATAAAAAAAATTGTTTAAGCATTGTGCTGTTGGATATTATATATAGTTTTTAGCCAAACAGCTGTAACGGACACAGTTAGCATTTGCCCATCCGTTATAAGTGATGTCTTACCCTCATTCACTCTCATTCATTCAAGTTTATTGTATCTGTATATCACATTTCCTTACACATAAATGACAACAGAGAAAAATGCTGAAGAAATAAAACAAAAGCAGAAAAATCAGATTGCATCATAAAGTTACTTACATACAGTATGTTTATAAATATACATTTTATCCAACCATCCAAACCATTTACTACAACCCAAAACCTTCTGGTGTTGTACATAAAAGTTACACTCTTTCACCACTTTCACCGCACTCCCACACCCACACCAACAGTGTACCACACGGACATTATCATTCCTAACACATTATGTGCAAGCTATGCTGAATGAAATGAACTTAGGTTTATTCTTGAATCATCACTGGGTGCATCTCAGTTCAGCAGGCTACTCCATTGCTTGGGCGTGCCAGGACTAAATGCCATTTCACCAGACTTAAACCAACAAACACTATGACTGACACTGCTACTTACTTCACTGCCCTTGGCCAAGGCAAAACCGCCCCCAAGAAGAAGCACTATGCTCCATGGTAACTTCTTCTGGGCCACTTTCCAGTTGAGCAGAGGTGGAGTGGGGCCAACATTTTGATGGGGCGCTTAAAATACAAAAAAATCAATGTCAGTGTTATTTCATTGCAATTAAAATGATTGAAACAGCTGCTTGGTGTCTTTTTATATCAATTTTGCAATGTGTTATTGCGCAGCTCAAATCTCTCAAAAACTCTGATATAATTGCATGCCACATGCTCTATTTTTTCCAAGAAGATGGCTCACCGGTGTCAAAACTATGAGTCTTCCATGAGCAGAAACGTGGAGCTTTAGAGGGAAGAACGAACAGAAGGACTGCGACGAACACTGCCACCGTGGCATCTGTGACGTATCTGAGAGGTGGAGGGATGAAGAAAAAAAATATTCTTAAGTCTCCTAAAAACAAATAAAGGATGGATTTGTTTTCTAAAGGTTTCTAAGGTTTTTAAATAAAAATTAGGTGTATAAAATAATTAAGAATACAAAAGTGTTTGTACAGACTCTGCTTTGGAGTTGAAGAAGTCTGTGGCCCA
>OMLF01037113.1:0-18701 GCA_900302615.1 Holocentrus rufus | reverse complement strand
ACTTATATTCCTTTTGTGTTCACCTCATCGTTTTCTGAGTATGAAAGGGGGTGGGGGGATATAAAGGATATTAAGATTTTAGATGTTGATTTTTTTCGATTTTTTTCATTTTCCACAAGTTGTTTTGTTAAAAAAAAATTAAAAAAGAAAGAAAAAGTAGATACAAATCTTATTTTAGATTTTATTTTATTTGTGGCTCCCATAAGTGAAATCAGAAAACATGTTCATGAGGCCTTTCTCCACAGTGGAGTCTGATTTGGTGGTCTCCTTCCTGGGCCCACTTGTTTACATTAAGATGAGCCTGACTGTTTTCTCTCTCTCTCCCACTCCACTTGGAAGCGTCTTGACGTTTGCTCCCTCATCCATGTAACGAATGCTGAGCGAGGCTAAGCAAGACTGCATCTCAATGGGGCCTCGGAGCTGCCGGAGGAAGAGATTCATAATCGCAGGCGAGATGACAGGTGGATCAAATTTCTAAACTTTTGTGTGAGCGGTGACAGGCGATCAGTCAGCGGCGGAGATGGTGTTTTCTTAACCCCGGAGTTGCATTAAGTTGACATCCTGGTGTAGCGGAACTAGGTGACATATTGATGTGGAGGAAATATAACAGGCGGGAAAGCTTTAAGACATAAGGGCCTGGTAGGAAAAAAAAAATTACAAGGAGAGGGGTTTGGGGTTTTATGGGTAACAGTCAAACAAAGCGACCATCTTTATGGTCTGTCTGAATATGCCTGCTTCAGCTTTGTATCTGTGAGAACTTGAGAGTAAAACAGCAGCAAAACAAAGCTTTAAAAAAAAAAAAAAAAAACAGCCACAAAGAAAACTCAATGCTATCATTTTAATTATGACAGTGTAAAAGCATATTGCCCATAAACCAAAACATCACTATTGAACCTTTATTGATTAATACACAACAAACGCCAAATGGACACCCTACAGCAATTTTTCAATTTTGAACTTGAATACCTCCAGTAAGCCGAGGGGGGTTATATTGGTACGGCAGACTAAAACCCATGCATCAAATCAAAGTGGAGAGAGTGTTACCATAAGCATGAAAACAAACCGCTCTCACGTTTCTAAGTACAGAAGTCTACGTTCAGTTACTTTGTCACAAATCACTGCAAGGCTTCCCTCCCAATCCGTCATTTTGGGATTACCGGGAGTTGCGTGGCGCCGCCGTCGCCACAGAAGCCTGTCACCTGCTCAGTGGGGGTAATAATTGCTATGAAATAGCGTTATGGACAGCTGAAAGGTAAGTGCTCTGATTGACTGGGAATCCACTCGGAGGATTCCTGTTTTACACTTTGTAAGGGTTTTTACTCTCCACCTCTCTTCTCCTTAACTCGCATACTTTTTTTTTTCTGCTCCCACTCTCTTTTTCAGCTGCTGCTATGGATTTGTTGTCATGGAGGCCTGGCAATCTTGCTGACACCCCTTGTCCGAAAATGAATTTTTTCACCCCGGCCCTTGATTGACTCCATTTGTGGGGTGTAACTCTATCAGAAAACGCCAGTCTCCTGCTCATTCAGTCATCCTTTCTCTGACTAGTGGAGTGGAGAGTCAGACAAGAGATAGAGAAGAAAAGAGATAGAGATGGGAGAAAGAGAAACTTAGTGAGGCTCCGCTCACCGTAATATTGCTGCACAGGTAGACGTGAGGGGCATTGTTTTAGATTTTAATTTTTTATGCAATTTCCTTTTTTTTTTTACTTCACGTCGCTCACAATTAAAATGACAACATGGCAACCCGGCACAGGAGGAGAGAGCCAACGGTCACGCTGCACCGCAGCATATTGCACGGCTGTACAAAAACAAACAGCCGTAGAAAGCAAATCACATGCTACACGACACGCCTCTGACAGTGAACAAGAGGAATTTGTTTCGCTCCGACACTGAGACGAAGATGTAAGGAAGATGGGAGGAGGAGGAGGAGGAGGAGGAGGGTAATAGAGAGCAGCGGTGTCACTTGCATCAAGCGAAACATAAATCTGAGAGGCGAGGTGACACTCCTGTTGTGACACAGGTGTCGTTTGACTTTTGTTTTTCGGGACGTACGCACGAGGCTCACTGAAAAATGGGTAAAATAATCATAAAAATGCTTAGAGAAGCATGAAAAACTGGCCAAACTGCCACATTTTAAATGTCAAACCAGCATAGAAGCCACAAAAAAAAAGAAAAAGAAAAACCAAATCTCTCCTTCAGATCACCCCATTGTTATTTGTGCCTTAATTCAGCCGCTGATATCAGTCTCTCAAAAGGCAGAGGCAGCGGCTCTGATGCTTGGAGCCTCACATATTCTTCTCTATGGCTTATCAGTGGGAAGACCAGAGGAGCTGTCCGGTCTCATTCTGTTACTGGAGAGCACATGTCAGGACCTATTTGCCACTGGTTACTTTGAGAGTGACATCAGCGATGACCTCTTGACCCGCGCTGACAGAGAAATGCTTCTGCAATAGTTTTCCATTACAGAGGCGAGAGAGCACGGACACCAGACGGATATGTTGAAATGGGAAAATAAGAAAACTGGGAAAGGCACTTAGACCTGTATTCGACCTATCATGTTTCAATATTCTGCGGGGAGCGTTTATGAAATGAGTGTTTGACCCATCGACGGAGCCTCTTCTTCGGTGTCATCTCACTCCTGTGCCTTGACCCACCACCAAAGGCTATTACCGAGGATAAAACAAGGGTCATTACATCCACACTGTGTGTCTCTATATGCTTTTCAATGGCCTTGATTCGTATGCCCCCCACCCCCTTTTCTGATGACGTGTATACTCGCTTGTCAATCTAGCTATGCGTGAATCAGCCTCGAATGTATCTATAGAGTTCCAAATTAGGGGACAAATTGTTGTGACGGAGCTTTCGACATGCCTCACAACAGGTTGGATGGGTTGGTGTTTCATATAGATCTGAGCTGAGCGGCAGGAGTCGATGGTTGATGGTTCTTCACATTAGAGCTTTCGGCTTTAGATTGCCTGTGCAGCTCTGCAGCCCAATAAATCTGAATACCAGTTTATCACGAGAGTTGATCAGTCACACAGAATATGGCTACTTTATACATTTATACTGAAAATCCCTGCCAGTGCCAATAATGTACTGTACTGATTACCTCAGCTTATCTATTAAATGCCTATTTGCATGACATATTCTCCTTGTCCGCATGTGTTTAATCTATGACATTAATGTCAGTCTATGCGTCTGTGCCGCCCCATCAAATTGTGAGTGACAGATTACCTGCTGTAAACCATAAAGAAGGATGCAAACAGTGTGGGAAGATATCCATTTAGGCTGCTGATTTATTTAATATGGCAGGGAGGCTTTGATGGGTGTATTTATGTCTTATCACCCATTACGCTTCCCTTCAGCTCATAAACGAACACATGTCACCTAGTGAAAGCTTTGCAGGTCAGTGTGAAACGCCCGGCCAGTGTGCTAGCATGCTAGCTAGCTACCTCCGCCTGGCCTCTGCCTTCCTGATAAATTACATTTATGAAAGCTGCAATTACCTGATTACTTCCCCGCACCGGCTCCCACTCACTAGCAGGATTCATCAGGGCCCTGTAATTTCATTCAAATTACCCATGAACCTTGGTCCAGGTTGTCAACAGTAAATGCCACGGCGACCCTATTGAGTGAAACGAAGTGTAAGTAGCGTCCTCTCCGGTCAGCATTGAAAAGTAATAAGCAGCTTCTCACAGTGAAGTACGGAAGCCCCAATAGGTCATACATTCATACATTTTATTTCTTCCAATTTCCCTGATAACGAGTTAATTTAATTTCTGTCTTATTTTTATCATTATCTCGAAATAACAGATGGTGAATATGTTGATGGAGAATATTGATCAGCGTGTCACCTATCTCCTCAGTCAAGTCTTGACACAGGCTGAAATAGCTTTATGCCATGCTGTTACAGATAATATACATATTAGTGTATGTCATCTAAGAAGACAGTTGGCGAGGCTTCAGCTTTATCATCAGTCAGCGTGGCATAGCATGTCACATGTGATGTAAGTCTCGAGAAACAACAGGCCTAACACATTATTTTATCTCGAGTACTCAAATTAATTATTTCTTCTTTCTCCTTTATCTCTGGAAAACAAAGTTTCTTTATCTCAGGATCTCGAAAAAATTATTCCGCTATCTCTGGAATACAACATCTGGTATTTCAAGATAGTGATATAAATAACTTGAGATCTCGAGAAAACAAATTAAATTAACTAGTTATCACAGTAAAACAGCGTAAATAAAATGTATAAATGTATGGCCTCTTAGGGCTTCCATAGTGAAGATTCAGATTTGAGAGATACGGACATGCTAAGAGGTGACACTGGCTATCGCTGAGAAGGTGCAGGGCAAATGCTGGCGTGTGGTGCAAGTATGGTCATGTATCAGCCAAACAGAGCCCCATAGAAAACTGCCTGGAGAATTATTATTTCACGCTACCTCCTTTTCCTCAGGCAGACTGACCTCCTCAGACCTCCCAATATCCAAGCTCCAGTATCCCCGGACCTGCTGCACCCTGAGGATTCACAAAACAAACTAACCGCTGGGCCGGTATGAGCCCTCCCACAGTCGCCCATCTCTCGCTCTGCATGGCGGCGTCAGGCAGCACCGACACGGGCTTTCACACCCAGCTATGAAATTTTATATTGCGATCCTCACCTCTGAAGTGCACGTTTGAGGCGATCGAGTTTTTAGAGCAGGAGCAAAAGTTTTCCGTCTCCAGTTGTGCGAGGCGCCGCTGCGCAACATGAAAGTTGGGGTGTGCATTTAAAGTTGATTTCCTCATGCATTCATAAATTCATTAGTCTAAACTTTGCAGTGTATCAGTTACATTAAGCCTCATTAACTTCTTTTTTTTCCTGCTTTATATTAGCTAATTAGCTCAGGGGTGGCCACAAATTAATTACCATCTTCTACAGCCTCGTGCAATTGCATTGTGTTTATTTAGTCTCTCCTATTAACTTTTAATCTTTTCCCACTCGTAAAAACAGGCAATTAACATTTTTTGATAAACAAAAATGATGCTAGCTCAGGGATAATCAGCAGCTCTGCATGTCGTCCTGAGAAAATTACCCTGTCAGCTAATTTGACCCACGAACTCTCCCTGGTCCAGATCGCTGGTCCTTTTCGACCAGGTTGTTAGCTGAAGAACAGTGAAACATGACGACATTTCTTCTCTCACCTCTGTCCGTGCACACCACTCTGGAAAAATGCAGGTTTTGTGCAGCTGTCACACGACGGATGCCAGCTGCTATATTTCAATAAGCTTATATTTCAAACAAAATATCACTGTTGATATCCTCTTCACTAGGGCTGAGCACAGCAGAGTGCGGCAATATGACAGCAGAGCGTTCAGCTCAGAGATGCTGCAGAGGTCTTCAATTTCCCTCAGTGTATTTCAATAAACCAACACAATGGCTGCTTCATTAGCCCATTGATTCATTAATGCAGCCATCATTCTTCCTCATATTCACAGAGCACAAACACTGATGATACAAAAGGTAACAATAATGATAACTCCAGCCACGGTCGAATTCCTGTTAAGGCACCAGACGCCTATCCACTTTGATAAAGAGGCCCATTTATACGCTGTCTCCCAGCACAGGGTCATCCTTCTCCATATTCTGTGTATTGACCCGGGTTGTTCCTTTTATTACAAGCAGGTTTTTTATTGAAGGATGATTACATTGAATGATGTCAAGCGAGGGGAGAAAAGATCGACCAGAATAATGACGTTCCAGAGAGGGAGAAAGCGATGGGGGTGGGCGGAGGGGTCGATGGCTGTACTTTGCCCTGTCTTTCTTTGCTGCTCGCAAATTGAGTCGCATCCTTGCTCATCCATTATTTAGGGCTGATCGGACTCTCTTGGCAACTATGGATTTGATAATCATTCCCATGTCCATATTAAATATGTGACATAAATATCACAGCAGGAGTTTGTCAATAAGAGGGCAACGGTGTGAAACTGGGGTGTGAACAAGAAACTAATATATGGATATGAGGCAGAGGAGGGATCAGAGGCTTGTGGGGATGTTTCCCTGTATGTGAGGCTCCAAGGTGCTTGAGGTATTGAAGATGTACTTTGTAACTGCACATTTCAATCTCATTCAACCGACGTAAAAAGAGGAAATCCTTCAGAAAATATACATGTGCTCCTAACACAGAACACAACCTCCAGGGTATTTATATAAAATATGGGTACATCTCAATGTGTATAAATTGGCAGTCTGCAAAATATGCTTGTTTTCTTTCTTTCTTTTTTCTTTCTTTCTTTCTTTTTTTTTTTTTTTTAACTCAATCAAACAATGTTTCCAGTACTGAGACAACTTTCTCTTTGGATTTTCCTTTGATGTAGTTTGAGTTTCTGGGGCTATTTTCTTTCTCTGTTCAGCCATGGTGGCTATCACTGCTCACTTCATCTGTTTATTCCAGACAAACTGCTGTTGCCGCTGTTGGAAACATTAAGCACATGTGTGCAACAGGATTTTTTTTTCCCAGGAAACACCTACAAAACACTGAGTGTTTACAACAACAAAAGTAGAAACTTTTATTAACTGGATATAGGTTGGATCACTGTTAACTACTATTAAAGGGGCGGTGACTCTAGTTAAAAACAGGGGTTTTCTATCTTCATCATCTACTGAGATTTGAAAGTTCATAGTTCACAGTTAATAAATGTGATAAAATGGAGTTTTAGGGGCTGCATTTTCTACAGTGATATTACTTTAGTCCCCCTTGTAGGCTAATAATATTGTCTGGACTCTGGTAAGACCAACCAACTCTCCAGCAAAGTGAAAATATCCCGCTTGTTGGAACTGAAATAACTCCGGGTCATATTACCACTGCAATATGTTAGCGAATGTTTTCGTAGCTAACATTCCTGTACAGCTCACTTGCTAAAAAATGTACAGTTTGGAGGCTTGTAATACTAGAGTTGATGTGAGAGAGTCCATGCCGTTGCTAGCTAAAGCTTCACATTAGATTGAAGCATTTTGCCAGCCCTCACCTCTTCTGATATAACGTTAGCTTGGTAAAATAATCCTTGGTGTTTGTTGAGCACAGCAGAGGACAACAGGTGCAGCTGAAGAGTCAATCAAACGGGGGCGGGAGGAATATAAACTGAGGTGTGTTCTGATTGGATCACTCCACTCCTTCATATGAAAAATGCCTGAAAACCTTAGTTTAGCTAGGGAGTTTTTATTTATTTATTTATTTATTTTTCCAGTTTAGTTTAAAGAGACTAGGCTTCATATTATTAGCTACCACCTCTCTTTCGCCTTGCCATTTTTTCACTGGGCTTCACCCCTAACATTTCTTAACTAGAGAAAATGTAGCCATAAAGCACCTGCCTGCATTATGTTATATCAAAAGGGAGAATAATTAACATTTTAAATATTTATTTATATGAAAAGTCACATATTATTGCTTTGTCCTGTTAGTACTTATTGGCCTACTGTATGTGTGGGCAAAGGAGCAGTGGATGAGGGCAAGGGGAGGGTGTTGGGTGGTAACTTGCCTCATAAATAAGGCTGAGAGAGGCCTGATAACAAGAACCAGCATCTGCCAGGCAGGGAGGCAGGCAGGCTGTACGTCTCTTCTCTCCACGGTGGACTGTTCGTCTCCTGTGATTTTCTCCAGCTGCTGGCCATGAATACTGGCCTATGCACTCTAGATTAAAGCACAACACATGTTTCTCTGCAGGCTAGACTATACATCATCCGCTGATAACCAATGACAAACGCTCCTACATATTGTCTCAGAGCAGGGAGAGAGTGCAGAGAAAAGCTGTTAGCAGAGACTGAGGATGTGTGAGATACCTGTGTAGTGCTCTGTCTAGAAATTATGCTTGAGGCAGTAAGACGAACTGGAAAACCTCCAGGTTATGCATTTGTACAGATTTTGAAATAACTAATTCTGTTTAAATAAAATCTTTTTTATTTAATTGATTTATTTATTGTATTGTTTATTTTAAATATTTTTTCTTAACATTTGCTGTATTCCTATTATGAAATCTGTGATTACATGATTTGAGTCATCTAGATGTATTTTTTTTTATATAAAGAAACTTATGTAGTGTTTGATTGCCCTCCACCCCTTTTTTATTTTAATATCATTATTTTATTTCACATTTTTTACTCTCTCCATTGAGATTGAAATGTAAGGAAACAAGCATTATTGCATGCAATGTATATGGTTTCTTGTGCAAAGGAGAGAAAAAAAATGTTTTGAACTGCAGAAAGAACTGTTTAAGTATTTACTCCTTTAGCCTTGTAGTGAGAGAGTGTAACTGCTAGTGTCTTCTCTAGCACGTGAAAAAAAGCATCCAGGAACACAACAAAGACTTTTCTCTGTCAGTATCCAAATCCATTACAGGGATGTCTTAGTCTTGTTAATTAATAAAACGCACATTTTAGCACACAACCATTGTTCCAGTCATGTTGGTCGGGTCCACTTAGGCGTGACTCGCCACAGATGTCTTGTATTTCATCTGTTTTTTATTCAGCCATGACAGGAACAAAGGTTTATCTTCATCTAGTCTTTATATCATTACATGTGTCTCTTTGAAAGACAGAACAGAAGGTAAGTCTGCCCCTAAAGCCTTCAACAATTATGTTACATTATATTACATGCCTGGCTATATAATTTCCAGATTATGCATTTGGGTAATTTGTCTCATACTTCACTCCCTCTTTGTTTCATGCTCTCCTCTCATGTCATCTCTGTCAGCTGGGTTATTTACAGGCACATACAAACTGTCTGAAATAGAAAAACACCTGCTGGTGTTTACAAAGTGGTATGGAATCATCAAAGATATGCTGCCTTAGCTTTTTTCCCCCCTTTCTTCAATTAATTATCACATATAGTAGTATGTTTTGAATCTATATTGTTGCTGTGAAATGGATATGATAATCCTATTAATTTGTTGTGCCAATATAAGCCACAATTTATACTAAACACAACATATGATAGAGGTAAATGGGTGGATTGCTAATGTGAGAAAGTATAGGAGACTCCTTCCAATAAGCCACATCCTTTGGTTTAATGAGAGTACCCACTGTCATTGTTGCATCAGGGTAGAGGTAAGTATCAGTGGAGCAAGGAAAACAAATTCAATAATAATTAACTTGGGTCATCTACTCATCTGCCATGGCTCATAAACCTTAGGGAAAATTTCCCCCAGAACTTTCCTAAAGCCTTTAAGTCTCCCCACATGCCTGCAGGAAAAGGTTTGCAGAAAGAGTAAACTCAGGACCTTGTTTCACCCCAGGACTCTCTTCACCCCAGCCAAAATCTCTTTGATTCAACACGTATTTCTCTGTTGTTTGGATGCTAAAAATGTGGAGGAAAAAACAGGACATCCTTGGCACTTGACAAAAATGAAGGCAGTTTTACACAGATTCACAAGAGCATTTCAAAGGCAACAATTATCATCCACCTATAAAAAGAAAATAAAAAAATCAGTACAGCCTCACAACTTAATTGTGGTGATGACACATAGACCTAACTACTTCTAAGTTTATATCAGTGTGATCTCAGTTGTCTAGCTCCCAAGTTCTTCATGCTTAAATACATACATTCACAGAAGCACTGCTTATATAGCATTGTATTATATATTATATCTGCTTACAACCATAAAAAGATTTGTCGATACATACCATATCGCCACTAACTGCCCAATTTCAGCAGCCTGTGAGAATAAATATATGAACATTTTCAGAGGCAGAGCTGCTCAGCAGACAGTCTCAGCAGGTAATCTGCCCTGGATGAGTTGGACCTCAGCGTGTGGAGCCAAAGAAAATGAACTCTGTCCATACTAAGATATCTAGCTTTGCTAATTTGCTTAGCTAACCCCCCACATTCAAACCAAACAAGGCATATGCCTATACAGTCACTATGTAGCTAAGCTACTTAGCTATACATCCAATTCTGAGATCATGTTTTATATGTTTCATTTATATTTTGCAAAATATTATAAGTATATATATAAATATAAAAAATATAGAAATTATAAATATAATTGTACACAGAGAGGATTCTGGCAGATTAAAATCACAGTGTTAAATTTAGTTGGCAATTTTGATGCTTATCATAACAAAGTTTCATCACATCCAGTTACAGAGGAGTCACGATTCTCACTTGCCCTGGCTGAATTTGGCTCCTGAACACCACTTTCTCCTATTTTACCTCTCTTCTGCTGTCTTTTCACACTCGCACAGACAAAGTGTGGCCCTCGTGTGTGCCGGCCCTGTTGTTGTGTGTCCTATAGCAGCTCAGTATGCCGGCTGTCAGCTGGCTGTAGAGCTAATATCAGGGCTGCCTCTCTGGCTGGCAGACCCAATCAGACTCAGGAAGCTGGGCTGATTGGACTGACATACTCCATCAAACCCAGCATCAAACCGCCTCTGACCATACACTGGGGTCTGACTGCTTCGGACATCACAGAGTAGGCCGGTGCAGGCTTTTTTAAACAATCCTAATATAGATCACAAAGAGCTTCTTTCTCATCCACCCTCCCTGTGGTATTTTTAGATGTAGCCACCATAGAAGTCTCATGCTATTTGTTTATACTTGGTGCATTACAGCATGTGCTTGCCTGCATTTCCCCTTGTTGAAGAGGAATTATTTGGAATCTTAAATTTCCGCTCTCTGCTACCAGAATGTGCAAAATGTTCCACCAGATGTGAGTTTTATGGCATATATTTAAATTCTGTATTACAGGCAGCAGAATCTCTTTACCTATTTGGCACTGTTTTAGAAAGGGTGGAGGGTAAATGCAAATTCAGAGCTTCAACTGGCAGCTTCCACTGTATATTTTCCATTTTATAATTTAAATCAATATTGCAAAGCACAACTAAGCACTGAAACATGACATAGGTGAGCTAAAGGGAACTCTTCAATTTCTTTCAGCCCTCCAGACATTGTGGTAGTTATTTAATAACAAAACATGTGGCATCAAGACATGCATACTTTCAACTGCTTTTAATCTGAACATCTCTCCTAACCATACCACACTTCCCAAATAAAACTGCTGCTAGTTTGACATAATTAAGTATTTCATATAATTGGGTTGACTTTAATCATCTTTAATCACCCAAATATATTCTAAAATTAAAATGTTTATGAGAACATGGGATTTTTGTGGGAATGATCACAACCCTGAAAGCCTTGGACAAACATGTTCAACCTTCTAATTATCTAGTATAGTCGAGGAAGCACACGGAGCATATGTCTGTGTGCGTGTTCACCCTTTGCCGTTTGCGAGGGTGAAATAAAATGTTGTGAAAATTTGTCAGTCTGGGCAGAAGAAGCTCGCAGTGTCAACAGCGGAGGGACGCTAAATGAATAAGTGTTGAGAGCCTGCCAAAATGAAAAAGTGCATCAACAAAAGATGGCACTCCCCTACCATCACATGGCCTGCTGCTTGTTTCCAAATGTTCCATAAGATTTGTTTGGAAATAGAGGGAAAAATACAATTTTAGCGCTAATCAGAGCTGCCTATAACAGACGCTCTAATGGAGCATTAGTAAATGATTTAATAGAGTGCATCCTTCGACAACAGCGTCGAGACGAGCAGTGTTTGCTGTTCTGACTGCTTCAGCCAATCACAAACTGTCCTCTCCAAGGCTGAAGAGGTGTGCCAATCATGGGCCTATTGTTTCCAAAATGACAAAAAAAAGATGGATTGAAATGCATGAGCGCTGCTTAGACAACATTTACCTCTTGATACTGCATTCGTTATGTGGCAATTTAAAGCCCAGGGGGTCCAAGTCGGAAACTGTAGCGAGAGCCCTCCACTGCAAATGTTTGGCCTGCTTTGCAGAGCATCAGCTGAAACCTCTGCTCCCAAGGACAAATCGGGCTGTTCTCTGTCACCACAGGGGGTGATGTCACTCCCCACTGCAACCCAACACCCCACAGATACATATAATTAGTCTTTATCCCATATTCAACAATGAGGGCGGTAGCCAGCTCCGGCAATGCAGCTCCTTTCACAGGCTGCTTATGATTGACAGCTTCCATAATGTCAGTGGAGGAGAGATAAATGGGAGGAATGAGAAGGCGGCGTCCTGCAGAACAAACAGACAAGATCATTTTTATAATAATAACCCGTATACAGCACATTTCAAAACACAGTAGCACAGCACTTTACAGCAGTAAAAGAAAAGTACATAAAAAGTGAGGTGATTTAAAAGATGATACAGATCCTCAGGCAGGTCGATCCACAGTCTAAGAGCCTCAATGGTATTGAAACAATCGTGGTAGTTTTAATCCCTCACATTTAAAAGTTGATATAATGACCCTGCTATATCACATTGTCATTTCTGTCCAGCAATGTGTGAAACTGAACGGGGACAGGACACAATTATGTTTTCATTCCTCCTAGTGGCAATGTTCAATGAATTCACTAAAAGCGGGCTTGAATTAATGATACATTTATTCATTATCATTTTAATACACCCACAATGCACAATCAGCTGCAATACAGAGCGACAGGGAAAACAAATTAGTGGAAAGCCTAAGGAATATTTCTCACCCTCTATTCTCCATCCTCGTGGCATATGGCTACCTATTTGCAACAAGAGTTCATTTGCAGATATATAAAGAAATCAGCGCAGGGACAAATAAAATTATGCAATAAAACTCAACCAAGAAGAAATATTGCCTGTGAAACATATGGCACTGTCAAAAATTATCACTTTCGACGCTAAACACAAAATACTAGCACGTACAATTTCAACACGTTCCACCCTAAATGGATTAATTCACTTCATTATAGAGGAGAAAGGTAGGAGTTATAATCGCCTCAATTAGAGCAAAGCCATAAAGCGAAGATAATGTATATGTAATTTCTTTTAATTTAGCTGCCATCTGTTTGTTGCAATTGAATGCACTGTAATATTTAGCTTTTTTCACTGTTTCATTAGTTTGTTTTTCTCTCAGCGAGGGGATGAGATCACTGTGTATGAACATAAGAGAGTGTTTGAGTTCAGCACACCCGGGACAACTGATTTGATTCCGGGATAATAAGGGAATTAACGGCGATCACTTGTCATAAAACCTTGTCATGTGTGCGTGCGACTTGCAAAATAAGAGAAACCTTTCACAGCTTTTAAGGTAAGTGCCACAACTCTGCCCGATGCCCGCGGAACGGCACAAAAAGGAAACTGAGTCGACACAACTGTTACTGTATGCCGCAGCATAAATACCATGGGGGTTACAGCCTTGTTCACTTGACGGCAGACCTCCTTTCATCTGGTTAGACTCCTAAAACTCTCTCAATAGTTCTCCAGAAGCCTCTCAAGCATATGTCTCCTCATCTGCTTATCTTGGCAAACACTTGGCACGGCAGACAAGGGGCGGATGGAGGAAAGTAAGAGTTGCGTCGACTCCTTTCCCTGATGGCCTCCAAGGCCCTGCTGCCTGGCTCTGATGCTTCACACAGAGTGAGCGCTCTCACCAACCTGCCATATGGGAGCCATAGCAGTTTTCTTTATCATCTCTTCTTTTATGCCTACTGGTTGTGGCTGCCTTTGTTGTTCAGGAATAATCAAATGTTGATAGCATAGTTCAAATGGACCATTAAGTATGTGAGAATGCTCTATGGAGACGGAGCAGATAAGAGACCAGGAGCCAGGCAGTCTGCCACGTTCAATAGCCAGCCTAGTGGTGGTGCTAATTTGATTATAATATAGTCATCTCCGAAGATTAGAGCTATTCAATTAAATATTCTAATTAACCTGAAGTATTAGGCAAATGATGCTAATTACAAATATCCTCAAGAGAGCAGGCGGGATGAAAGGCTCGGCTCACGACTGATACTTCAGACCACTGTCTCGTAACAAGATGTCCTATATCATAGGCTCGGCGAATATTAAATTCCTGGCTAATTTGCCTCAACCTCATTTGTTTAATGGCATTTGCATTTTGTTTGAAATTGTAATAAACATGTGTACCCGGCTCTTAACTTCACAGAGAAAGTGCACTCTTGGGGTAGCTTAGTATTTCTGTTTACACAGCTCCCCAGAACATTCACACACTCTCTCTCTCTCACACACACACACACACACAAACCCACACACACACACACACACATATACGCACAGCCTGGCCCATTAAACTCAAAGTGCTTGTACTGACTGGGATGTAGTAGCATTTTTTCAGGCCCATGCACACGATGGGATCAATTTTATTTGGAAACTCTTTGTTTTTAATAATTAGAAATATGCTGATTTATAGGGCTGCATGTCTTAAACAATTAAGAAAACTATAATTATTATAAATGTCCGAGCAGGAGGTGATGAAGAGTGAGAAAGGAGGAGAGAAAACCTCGCAAAAGATGCAAAAAGTATTCATTGTGTGGAGGCAGCCAGCCTGGACACAAATGCTTTATCAGTATAAAATGATGAAATCATCATATTTGACAAAGGTTAGAAGAAAAGCAAAGCTATCATGGTGGAGAAACATGTAGGTGCCTTCAGTGATTACTTTATATTCATAGTTTTTCCACTCCAAGGTCCTGCATATGTCATGTGCATAATGCTGGCCCTGAGTGTGGCATTGTAGTCACTCCAAGCAACGTGTTTCAATAAGGCAATTTTCTCACTGCCTAAGAACATCAGTGGGGCGCCATTCTGAACAAAGACAGAGTATGACATGTTATCCAAGCATACATCTGCAGGACAGAACTATACTTTATTAAAGGAAAATAGGATTTCACAAATGTTTTGACAAGCAGGAGGAGGGGTTGTGGGGTGTGTGTGTGTGTGTGGGGGGGTTGTTGAAAGGGATGGGGAGGCTTGATTCATGGTTTGTGGACAAGGTTCGTGAAAAGGGTTGGGTAAAGAAAGTGGGAAATACAACTCATGGAAAGTGAGAACAACGAATGCCTGGACATTCAGAATGCTACAGTGCTTTGAATACTAGTCTGATTTTTGTTGTGCAAATATACACCTACAGTATGACTAAAGCTTTGCCTAGGGGAAGAAGGGGTATGTTGAACCTGTGGGTAAGAGGAGACACCCCTCCTTTCTAAGCAGCTATTCACTAAACAAGTGATCACAGATTCGGGAAGAATAATTAATTTCCTTGAATCTGCCACTGAGAGCACATGGAGAAAATGACAAGAGAGTAAGGTCAACAAAACAAGTGAAAAAAGGATTTTTTTTTTGTTAGGATAATAGTAACTAATAATAATACTATACAATATTAACATAACAATAAAGATGTCCTGATGATCTAAATGAGAGTAGATCGTTTTGAGATTTTATAAAGCATGCATTCACATTTATTTTGCAAATAGTTATTGTGGGGTAAAAATGAACCACCAGCCCTGGGGCAAGTAGAGTCAAAAGATTTTTAAAACTGCATTAGGTACAGAAAACATTTTCATGGATGCCCAGCCACCTATATATAGCAAATATTGGTGGAAATAAATTCACATTTATTTTGTTGTACTAGCACAGAATGTAGAAGATGGCTCATTTTACCCCATTCTCCCCTATCCTGTGTTTGTGATTGTTTGATATTGTGTCTATCTCGCTTTGATGATACAAAACAAAGGGAAACAAAGGCATTTCAAATCCTCCTGAAATGCTTTATTTTTTTAAAGAAATGGGCACTGGCATTCCAATCCTTCAGTATGCGGTGCAGCCCAGATCACCCCTGAGCTTGTTGGATGGCTGCATTAAGGCTGATACAGCCACTGTATTTACTGCTGGGGGATATCATATGAGTCGGGCTAAGCCGGGAGGGATGATATCAGCTTTTGTTTGAGCCTCCGCTACGTGGAGAGACAGTCGTAAGTACTGTACACCTGTCTCATTAGGAGAACCATGCTGTTGACCCAGTGTATTAGCCTGGGCCTAATCCTGGCAGATCTGAACAGGCTTCCCTAAGCCTCTCATATGGATAAGTCTTCCCCTGAGCCACCATGACAAGGCTGCAGCACAATGGAAAACCGGGCCACGCTAACACATCATTATGCTCTCTCAAACAGATACAGATTATGAATGAGGCTGGGTTTTGTTTGTTTATTGGCAACATTACTGTCAAATTATTGCTCTCACTGGCAGGCACTGCGAGCGGCTATTCACACCGCAGGCACACACACACAAACGTACAGACACAGTCACGCAGATACTCGTTGCACCAATACACACACACACACACACATCCAGTTATATCCATGCATATAAAAACATACACATAGAATTAAGCACAAAAAGCAACTCCAGAGTCAATAAGAACATAACAACATATTTCCTGATCTCTTTGGATCATAACGTACAACTGATTATGTAAGGTTTAGTTAATTGCCTTCTAGACCATAACTCACCAGGAAGCCGACAAATTGAGAATTTGGGAGGAGAAGACAGAGAAGAGTACCCCATTTCCACAACTTAAGATGCTTTAGATTCACTCTGTTTGCCCAAATGAATCCCTGGTGTCGGTGTGGATACGTCTCCGCTCGCACTAAAGTCATAAATTGAATAAAAACGAGGAACAAACTTCAGAGTCCTTTGGTCACGTCGCGTGATTTCCAGGTGCTAAAGTTCACACGGATCTCAAACACTTCCCGATCATTGTCATCAGTGCTGCCAAAATGCAAAGTTGGCAAGATTCGTGGCCAAAGAGAGTAACAAAGGTGGGTCTGGAAGAAGAGGACAAATGTTTGATGTCAATAAAGGAATGTGTTTGCCGGTTTCATCAATGCAGATAGTCCTTGTCACGTCTGCTGTTATCAATGTCATATCGAGAGAGAGAGAGACAGAGACAATAATGTCTGATTTGGACCAGGGGTAGAAATCAAAGCCAATCACAAAGCTCTCTCTCCGCTTATCGACTCTTTTTTGTAAACATCAAGATGAGGAGATTGATTATTGAGAGAAGTTAAAGTAGTGTCGACTGGTTCTTTTCACATGTCCTTGTCATCTCTCTCTCCTGTCTCGCTTCACATTTCATTTGTCTCCCACTGACAGCTAGCCAGAGCATTCTTTTTCTTATATGAAGCCACAACAATGGCATCGATAATGGCTCGTGTCCTTGTCAGCATGTCCAATTACGTTAAAACTGAACACAGTTGAGAATATTGAGAGTAAATGAACATGGTAATAGGATAATGATATGACTTTGAAAGGAACCCTCATGGTCACTGTTTGCCGTTTCCTTTTTTTTTCTTGTTTATGATGTGCACAGCAACAGGTGCTTAATACACTGCACAACTTGATGAGTAAATGAGTTTCACCCCAAAATTAAATACACCTTTGTGAAAAGCGTGACATCAACTCTCACAAAATGATTGATATCGCTTAATCAAAACACATTATGGTCACTTTGGAAGGGATAATAGTTTGCTTATGCCTGTGGGTGACAGAGTGATAACTCTTTTGCAGAAATAATTATTTTACAAATATTTAAAGGTGATATTATGGAGATGTTACATGTTACAAATTGCAGCATTAATTGTGTGTGTGTTCAGATAATCTCAGATTAACTGTGCATGCATGTTTGATTCGTATTCTTTGAATCAGCAGAGCAAGATTTTGTGATTTGTTTCGTTAGATTTAACATTTCCACTTCATATGAGCCGTTTTCTACAGTAGAAAACAAAAACCAGAACGCCCACAATGAAGCACACCAAGTCCAATCAGAGCTGAGCTGCTACTGTGCCCCCGTTGAAGATGAGAGCCGGTGATAGAACAAAGCGCTCAGTGGAGGAAGCCTGTCGAACCTCTGAACGCCGTGTGCATCGCAGCTCCGCCCGGCGAAATGCAAATGTCAAGTGACACTCGACAAGTCTGTGATTAAGATTTAATAGAGAAAAATGTGAGGCGAGGATATTAGCTTGGCTAAGGCACATCAGCTGGCTCTCCTCAGGGTGCCCCACCCGGCTCCTCGCTTCTTCCGCTGCAGCAGCGGGGCCACAGCGAGCAGGACGGGCTCCAACTGTCACGCATGAGGCTTCGAAAACAGACTGGACACAGACACAAACAAAAAGAGTCATGAACCTTACAGAGAGCAGCAGTGGAGACGTAATGTAGGAGGCAGACATACAGTTCACTTTGACCACATTGCATAGGCATGTGGAGCAGCTTTTTACAGAACAGAAGCTGAGTATGGTGATGCTTGTTGCTGTC
Organism: Holocentrus rufus; assembly: GCA_900302615.1. Classification (NCBI taxonomy): domain Eukaryota; kingdom Metazoa; phylum Chordata; class Actinopteri; order Holocentriformes; family Holocentridae; genus Holocentrus; species Holocentrus rufus. The sequence continues at coordinate 559 of OMLF01037113.1, read as the reverse complement.
TTTTTCATTTATGCTAAAAAAAAATTTACTAATTTTCATGATGGTCCCATTGGGGGGCTTGTCATTACAAATGTATCCTTTGTGGCCTAGCTTTGTTCAAACTTAAATTCTAGCGTAGATCCCAAGGTTTCCAAAGATCTCAAACATGTCCTGCTGGATTCCAGTGAAACATGTATAAAATGATGCACAAGACATGTAGATATTTTCTATTTGATGTAATGCTGCAGCCATAAAACAATGGCATCTTAGCTTTGAATATTTCACTCAATATTACTGTGATGTAGAGTCAATGAAGCTGCAAACAGCAAATACACGATATGCATATGATATTACGCATATTGAATATACTATATATTGCAATTCCAATTGCAAAACGGAAGAAATAGACGTATTTTCTTAACTTCGAAGGTACTTAAGTGGAAACTATTTAAGGGGAAATCAGAGTAAAAAGGGTTAAAGAGTACAAAATTTTAAAAGAACAAACTTGCATAACAGTTTTACCAGCTGATATGTCAAATTTGTGATGCTCAGTATGTCACAGCTGCAGTGCACTCACAGA
>OMLF01037107.1:4481-24789 GCA_900302615.1 Holocentrus rufus | reverse complement strand
TTAGTATTTGGTTCTTGATGTTAGCTATTCATACTGTGGGCATAATTATGTTACTTCATATAAATTTATATAAGCCAAAATGTTATATACATATCAAACATTGTTATTAGCTTCTAAAAGCTAAAATATTTATTATTCGGGGAGACTTGTAGGCTTGTAGGAGCAGATAGCTGACAGGCCTAACTGGAGGAACAAAAGTACCTTAGTTGCAGGAAGAGACTGTCCACAGAGCATCCTGTCTCATTGTTTTTTGATTCACATTATGGGGAAAACACTGATTTCAGATCATGATTTTCCGCCTATACCTGAATCCTGATGTAAAGTCTGAAGTGGCCTCATGGCACTTTATGTGTGTGTGTGTGTGTATGGGTCTTGTCTCTTTTCTCCACTGAACTGGCTGAGCATTATTTCCCCAATGCCTTCTTGTTGTTTTGGCTAACGGCTACATTGCAAAATATAATACTGCTGGGGGAAAAATACAAAAACCCAACGCTGCCACTTACTGGCGCATCACGATGTCAAACGTCAGCAAAGCCTGAGCGGACAGCCTTTTTTCCCTTACCTCCTGGAAATTGTGCTGGGTGAACTTGTCTGCAATCCGCAGCAGCTCGCGGCAGGAGTGCGTGTCGGCAAAGGCCCTGATGCCGAGGCAGTTGGAGGGATCCAGCTGCCTCTTGAGGAACTCGCAGCAGGCTTCCTGGATCTCCGCCAGCTGGAGGAGGCAGGCTGCGGGAAGCAGCGTCTGCACGTTCCCCTCCTCGACTGTCACCTAGGAGCAGCGGCGACACAACATCAGGGACTTTCTGATGACATTTTTAATGAACACCAAATGAGGCTGGGCAATATACCACTGTGAATCCACACAAAGCCAAATTGGTGTGTATATTTACAAAACCAAAGTTGTTCTGAATGGAGAATAAAACTGTGTAGGGTGTCTTCAAGTTCCATGAACTTTAATTTATAATTTATCACAACTTTTTCATGCCAATTAGGGTGACATGGGACCAATTTTGTGGCTGAAATAAATGTAAACAAAAGACAAAATGAAAGGTTGTGTGTGACTGGGCTGATCTCTCACTGACTAAACCAATCCATTCTTCCCCAACACATTCAATACTTGTCACCATTAATGTGTTAATTGCACCTCCTTAATGTTAGGCACATAATGCGTTCATTTTTTTTTATTGCATTAATCATGTATTTGTTTCCCCTTCACAGCACTTGTAGTTGGGTAAACAAGTACCAGTGCGTTCTGCAGGCTGTTGGCATTGTCGCTAACTTTCAGACTGTGACTAATTCAGATCACGGCAATGGAGAAAACAGACACCACTGTGATACTGAGAGGTTCTTCTCACATGAAAAGACTCTCAGATGGCTCCATTGACAAGTCAACAGTAATATGTACCTTGTGTCAAGTGGAATTTAAGTATCACTGAAGTACAAAAAAGAAAATGGCTGTGACAGCCCTCAGCTTAAACTATATTTGGCTAGCTAACTCTGGACACACAGAAGGGAAGCTGTAATTCAGGCCTTAAAGCAAGAAAAATTTCTGTGCCTGAAATGTGTGACCGGCCAGGGGGAGGTGGGGTGAAAGTGAAAATAACTGCCACATTTGTATGGTGAATAAAGATTGTAAGCAATGACCTTTAAAGTGCTTCCTTTCAACGTTTAAAGCTATGAAAAACGAGTTCCTAAAATAATTCCACGAAGGTGTGGTACACTAGTAACCACTGTTTCCAGCACAGACCATTTGACTTCAGAATATCAACAGAAATAAAAATAGTGAATTTTTGTCCTCGGACAGCTTCTCACACAAATCCACCAGTGGTTGACTAATTGTGAACTACAGATCATGCTGCACAATAAACATGCAAAAACATCTGCCACAGATGCTGAAGTGGCAGCTGTCACTGTCGTTCCCAGTAATGTGGTAACATATTAAACATCCAATTAAAAATATGATTAATTGCAATCACCTACTGAAATTCTGAGATTAATTATTATTTTAAAAAAATGTATTGTTTGACAGCCTTAATTCAAACTATATTGAAGACGTTCTAAGGCCTTGAATTTCCATGATTTGATCATCCGATTGTATGACCTCATTGGTTGGTCTCCTGTAGCCTTATGCAGTTACTTAAGTTAGTTAGTCAGTTTGCATTAGAGATACCAAAAACAAATGTTGTTATTCATTCAAAAAAAAAATACAAAACGTTGGGATAAATTGGCTGTGCTTGTTCAGACTCAAGATGTAAGTGAAGAGTTGAATCTGTCATCGGAGTACCTGGGCTCACAAAAACAGCCACTGCAAGACGTGTTGCTCACTGAAATATGAAGTCCTGACAACCAGTAAAGGACAGGGGTGTGAGTGGTGTTACCTGTGAGGTGTAGGCAAAGTCGATGAGCAGCTCCATGGCCCTCTCGTCTATGTCACGGATAACGACTTCAGTCTGCCTGCTCTCTGCCAGCTCTCCAGTAAACATCGCCCTGAAACAGGGAAGTCAACAAAAATCCCCTCTTGGTTCCTGTTCGCAATGGAAAAAACGACTGCACTTTTTGGGTGAATTAAGTCGCTCATGGATTAATTCCCATACTCTATCTTTCTCTATAGGCGAGATTTACAATGATAAACATTCAACTTTATTTGTCCCCTAAGAGGAATTTATTTGGCAACAGAATGGATTAACCAAGGAACTGAACAGAGTGTACAGACCATGGGGAAAAGTCACTGATAAGACTTAATAGGAACTTGAATTACTACAGTTGGACTGGACCGACACTCAAGTGAGCCCCAAACCTAATTTTGAGTATGTCAAGGTGTGCATACAGCCTGATAGCAGCCTGTACCCGAGAGGGACTGAATAAGCCAGAAGTTCGTTAGCTTTTTTTCCCCAAGTTACCATTCTATTTGAGCTTTTCCACAGCAAACACCCCAGTCTGTTAATCAGTGAGGACCTGCCTGTTTCCCTTTCTTTTGTTTGACTGCTGCACCACCACACAACTGTTACTTCTTACTTGTAGTGCATTCATCTTATAAAAGAAATAACACATTTAAAAAACTCAAATATTGTGGATTCAGACCACTCAAATATCAGTCACGTACATCCCAAATTATTTTAGACATACGCTAAATTTTAAATCAATCGTTGTTGAGTCGAGTTGTGTCTTTGTACCTGAAGTAGGGGCTGCAGGCAGACAGGATGACACGGTGGGCATAGATCTTCTTCGCGCCCACCACCAGCACCACATCGCAGAGCTCACGGTGTTTCCGCAGCAGGTTGATCACCTCCAGGGTCTGCCGCGGGTGTTTGTCCGAGACGTACGGCATGCGTGCGGGCTGGGGGACCCCTTCTGGGAGCTTGTTGGGGTCCCCCAGGGTGCAGCGGCTGGTGATGTCCATTCCAGTGGCGTCTTGGCGTGCGCTGGTGGCCCTTCAAGTGAACCAAAGAGTCATTTATTAAGTGAGGAAATACATCCTTGGCTTTCTAGGTTATTCATCCTGGGTGTGATGTTGCGGACTATGTATAAGCCAGATCATGAAAGGGAAAAGTAGAAACACTGAATCTCAAAAGAGCGAGAGGCCTCAGAAATCAGTAGGCGTCTACCCACATCCCCCAAAACAGAAGGAGAACTTTTTAGCAATGTTACAGTAGACGACAAGCTACTTAGAGGGAACCAGGTAACGGACACGTCCCGGCCTCCCAGCCTGTCCTGTATACAAAACCACAACTTGGACTCAAATTCAACCAAACAGCAGAATCACATTCACTGTGTTGTATTTCTACAGCTGAAAAAGATGTGACAAGTTCTTAAATTCATCATAAATGTCCCTTCATTACATACGACTGACCCGTGCAGTTGTTCCTGTGACTGTGCCAAATATAGCCTTGGTCGGGTCACTGGCCACCAGATAGCCAGTGTAACCTTATCTGCACCGGAAGGTCCATTCACACTACATTAGAGTAATTTTGGTCCTGGGACACTGGTTCATGTCAGATTCTATTCCCAGTACCAAGCAAAAACCCCTCTTGTTCAAAAACATCTTACTCAACATGGACTAATCATACACAGCTGTCCTTGTTTGTTTCAGAACATAAAGCCCGGACTTTCACTGGGACCCCACCAGCCTGCTGCTGAATAAATGTAGAGGAAAGTGCTATAAACATAGAAAGTGCTATAAACTCCATCCAGCAGGGATTTCCCTGCCTTGAGGAGGGGCTTGGCTAATGTCGCAGCAGACAAGGTGGGTTTCCTTTAGTAATGAGCATTTCAAACAAGATCCTTTAATATCACTCATTCCAAACCTTTCACAAAGAAAAGGTAAAGCCTTTCAGGTTCACAATATTGTCGAGGACTGGACAGTTCTGCATTTTAATTCGGCCAGAAATGCATGTTTTCTGGGCAATGTGAGTTGAATAGCAGGGAGAAGTTCAGCTATATAGACTTTTTCCCTGATCCTTTGCATCAGGTGACCAAATATTTTTCTTTGTGGGGTGACTCTACAACAGCCATGCAGTACTTAGGTGTGAATTATGTAATGTCTAAACACCGGACAAGAAGGCTTAGTTCAAGATTAAGGGCAAAGAGGCAAACCTTCCCTTTGTGTGGTAGAAATCAGCTGAAGCAGGGTTTTCTTTGCACAGTAAATTCTTAAGGCACAAGGCATCTACCCTCAATCTATCAATAGACATCTGAATTCCTGACAGACAGAGGCCTGTTCATCTGACTTAATAATAATAATAATAAATAACAATAATAATAGTAATTATTATTATTATTATTATAAAAATAATAATAACAACAATAAAAGCAGCACTTATTTAACTCTAGATAGCTTGGTATTGATCTGCTGCCCAATTCTAAGATCATATACTAATTCCCTCATACTCTTATATCACACTTACCTGCGCATTGGCTTTGAGTCCATGCACTGAAGAGCAATATTTGGTCCCACACCTAGATGTTAACCGTCACAGGAAGAAAAACAAGTCAATCAGTTCACTGTCAATCTGTCATGACCAGAGAGGTAGTGGAGGGTACCCCCTCAACTAAGTTAACCCAAATATTTAGGTAAGTATAAATTCATAGTATCCATCACAGCATGTAATGGCAAATTGTTTTAAGTTCCATAAAGGTGGTGTATTTTAAGGGAAAATTGTTCTTGCTCATATCCCCTGCATAGCACTACATGACCGTTCATGACCTGTGTTTGCCCCAGTGAGAACTTATCCGCCTAGCTACATCAGTTTGATCCAACTTACTGACAAGCAAAATGAAACAGCATTTCAGAGTGTATATTGCAGCAGTTTGCAGCAGCTCAATATTTGGTTACAGAAATGTGTTATACTTATCTCGGCCCAGGGTTAATTAATGCACAAGATTAATAGACAGCAGGAACACAGAGGGAGTACTGGCTCGCTAATGTAACGTTAGCTAAGCAGCAACAGAAATGTTCACAGAACATGAACTAGCTAAGCTGTCTTTTCACATTGCAACAATGACGCCAAACTTATAAGGACGTTCGCTACCTGTGGGAGGTTCACTCTTACACAACCGTCGCATAACTAACAGACAACAGGTAAACTACGCTAGCTATGTTGTGTTACCGAACTGACAGCTAGATTTTCAGTAGATAGACAGATCCCGGATGCACTACCCTGCCAGCTACCATTAACCGCAGACTGCCAGACTGTGGTAAAGGCTTGGACTTCGCTGCGATTTTACCGCCCCATTGTGCCAGAAACTCACTAATTTTACAGTCTGAACGCTCCCATGTCATATTTTATTCGCGTTAAACGGTAAATTCAATGAGCCGGATGATTTCCTGAAGAGAGCTTGCAACGTTGGGCTAACAGTTAGTGATCTAATCGCAAAACCACAGTCCAGAAGCGATGCCAGTCACAGTGCACGAGTATTATGAATAGATACAACCGAACAACAGAAAAACGAGATTTTGAGAATACAAATCAGACACTGGATCTGTATGATCACACTGTTTAGATTAGCGTAACGTTGCGTGTGGCCGCCCCCGGAGAGACCGTCTTAGCATCAAGTGATAAACCAATAACCTTCTCTAAAACTGAGAGAACCACAGCTTCTGACAAGGATCTGGCAAACGCGAATGTCCTGGATTTGACAGTAACGAATGCGTGTTTAAGAAGAAATTTACCTTATATTTCCATCCCAGCGTTCGAGAGGAATCGCCCAGGCTAATGTTTACAATCGAATTCCGCTGGTTAAATCGCTGGTGTAGCTTTTCCTCCTCGCTGATCTGCGCCTGCGTACAGCCAGAGGCCAGCAAGAGCCACTTCCCGTCTTATTCCTCTTCTTCTTCGCTTGCCAGGCAAACTTTACGCGTGTGGGCGTGTTGCTGTCCTCCATCGTTCATTCAGCGCATCTTCACGGAATGTAAAAACCCCAGGAACCTTTCTTTGCACTTACAAAGTACATTTAATCTTAGGACATAACGTGCGCATTTATGTCTATATTTATTTGATTGATAGCCGTTTTTAATGATCATTTGAGAAATTCTTATTGCCCGCCCAGCTGCTCTATCAGGCTGCAGTCGTGGCGCTGGCAGTCAATATGGCAGTGTGGGGCTGAGCCCACTTGGCCTCACACCTTTGTACAATACTTTTGAACCATGCGCAGATCTAATACACTGCTCAAAAAAAAAAAATGAAGGGAACATTTAAATCACACATCAGATCTTGATGAATGAATTATTCAAGTTGAAAATCTTTACTGATGTACATTATATAATTTAAGAACAAAATGAAGTAATAGTCAATGGAAACCAAAATCATCAACCCATTGAGGACTGGATTCAAAATCACAGTGAAAATCAAAGTAAAAAATTGAAATCACAGGCAGATCCAATTTGAGTGAATTTCATCATGGCAACTCATAATGTGACTCAGTAGTGTGTTTGGCCCCCACGTGCCTGTATGCACAACGTCTGGGCATGCTCCTGATGACTGGGCAGATCTCCCAGACCTGGATCAGGGCATTAGTGAGCTCCTGGACAGTCTGTGGTGGTACTTGGCGGTGTCAGATGCACGATACATAACGTCCCATAGGTGCTCAATTGGATATAGGTCAGGGGAACGTGAGGTCCAGTCAATGGCATCAATGCCTTCATCATCCAGGAACTGCCTACACACCCTGGCCACATGAGGCCGGGCATTGTTCTGCACCAGGAGGAACCCAGGGCCCACTGCACCAGTGTAAGGTCTGACAATCGCTCTGAAATTTCATCCCGGTACCTAACAGCAGTCAGGGTACCATTGGCTATGACATGGAGGTCTGTGTGGCCCTCCAAGGATATGCCTCCCCAGACCATCACTGACCCACCACCAAACTGGTCATGCTGGATGATGTTACAGGCAGCATGGTTCTGACAGTTTGGTCAGAAACTTGCACACCAGTTGCCTGTTGGAGGTCATTTTGTAGTTCTCTGGCAGTGCTCCTCCTGTTCCTCCTCACACAAAGGAGCAGATATCGGTCCTGCTGCTGGGTTGATGCCCTTCTATGGCCCTGTCCAGCTCTCCTCGTGTAACAACCAGTACCTCCTCCATGCTCTTGAGACTGTGCCGGGAAACACAGCAAACCTTGCGACAGCACGTATGGATAAGCCATCCTGGAGGAGCTGGACTATCTGTGCAACCTGATTGAAATGCAGGTACCACCCCATGCTACAAGTAGTGACAAAGACACTAGCAGGAGACAAAACTAGATCAGTCAGGCAGGATAAGGAGAGAGCAACTGTCTGTGGCCACCACATGCAAAACCATTCCCTTTTTGGTGGTTGTCTTGCTGTTGCCTCTCCATTGCACCTGTTGTCTCTTTCATTTGCACCAAAGCAGGTGAAACTGATTCACAATCACTTGTGTTTCCTAAATGGACAGATTGATATCCCTGAAGTGACTTGGTGTTATACTGTGATGATTAATTGTTCCCCTAATTTTTTTGAGCAGTGTACATAGTCAAATCAAAATAAAATTTATGACTTCTATCATAGTATGGTTTTAAATTAACTGTCTGTATGCAATCTAACTGTAGATAATATAATAGACTACATCAAGCTCAAGCCCTAAATCAAATCACAAAATAACTGACAGCTCACATCTTCAAAAAATCATAATTAAACCTTAAATGTAAATGAGTCAAATGAGAACCAAATAAATGCAGAGCCCAAGCCAGCTCTATGAACAGACCCAGAGAGCCCATCCCTAATAGGAGGCTGCTGCCTGAGGGGCATGAGTGAGAGAACGGAGAGTCCTTCAGGTTTGCAGTTCCACCATCTCCTAAGGCACTGATATGAACTGACAGGAGATGATGGCAAAGTCATGCAAAGCCAACACTAAGAAATCTTCTTTAGACTAATACCATTTGGGTTGAGTGCAACAGTAAGTTAGTAGTCATTCTGCATGACCAAAAATGCCCAGTAAAGTAAATTCAACTGATCAGTGCAAATGAATTCTGTTCTACAAATCACCTAAAAGTGCAAATACTAGCAAAATATATGCATATAGTAGTTATTGCATGGTTAAGTAGTATAACATCATTGGTCATAAACAAATCATTGTATTCATTGGATAACACTATCAAATGATTCATTTTAAGTAGTATAGCCATTAGGCTTTGCTAATCTGAAAACAAGCTGACAGCAATTAATTTTCTTACCATAGCCTACTACTTGAGAGGACATAAAGGTTTTCATATGTTAACATTGGATGAGTAAATTTAAATTGAAAAAAAAGAAAAATGGAAAAATACAATGACCTAATACAGCTTAACACTACAACAAAATATCTTGTAGTGCTTTCGTGTTACAGCTTTATGTACAAATACAGGAATTCAAGTCTCATAATTGTAGAATTGAGAAATAAAAACATCTGAAATAAATCAATCAGACTGTTGTTGCAAAAGTAGGGGAACAGTACTGATTTCATCCCCAAAGGTGGCAGTCTAATGGCAAAATGTGAAACTTTTCTTAGGCCCTGGAAGACAATGTCCTGCTGGAGCACAAATTTTCCCCAAGGTGGCTGATTTAGCACGTAGAAAAAACATGTGTATTGGCAATGTTTAGACATTTAGATTGCATTTACACCTGGCTGAGATTAGGTTGCATTTTAATCACGATGCATTCTGCACACATTTTCCCATTATATACGTATCCAGATACAGATTGCATGTTATTGCAAGGTGTAAATGAAGCCTGAGATCAGTGAACCTCCATCAAGATGTTACAGACGGGTGGAAAAGTGTAAACTGTCATTTTGCCAGTATAACTGTACATAACAATCACCTCCTTTAAGAGCATACTGCACAGCTCTTAAAAAATAAACTAAACACAAAGATTTTATTGATTCAATTCTTGAAATTTTGCAATGGAATTCGCTCAAAGTCACTACCTTTGTAGGTTCCTGTGGGGTTTTTACGTTGCATCATCTAATTTCCACTATCTTTGGAGGAGACAATGAAAGTTAATCGAAAGACCATTAAGTGAAAGTTAACTTTGACAACAAATAGTTTTGTGGTGCAACCGCCATCTGTTTATTTTCCAGTTTCTCATCATCCAATGAAAGCCAGTCTACTCCCACTGTGCAGTTCACACATGGCTTCTACAATCAGCAAATATCCAGTCAGCTAATATCCACCCAGGGCATAATTACACACGATTGTTTTCAGCGTATATTACTTTCAATGTTTAGCATGTATTCTGCTGAAAAGGAACTGGTGTCATCCCAAATTAGACATGGATATGTTGAAATGAATGCCAGCCTTTGAGACTGTAAAGAAGAAATGTAGGAGGACAGTCTGTTGGTGTTACATATATTGTAGTTTATAACTTGTCCACAAGACAGCAAGACGCAGAGGTCATAGAGGGGGGTACCATACCCCCATTTATAATTTGTAGTATTGCCCTATCCTACGTTTTAAATCTACTATGTCCACAGGAAGAAAGGTAAAAAACAAACTGATGTTTATGACAGATACAGTGACTTCTGCTTGTCTAAAGACAGGAAAAAAAATATTCTGGTTTGTCCATGTTTAGACAGACACAAGGTTCAGATCTGTAATATACATTTTTTGAAATATATATATATATTTTTTACAGTTGATCTGTGCTGGTCAAACCAAACTTGTGAAAACTCAAACAGTGAACCACCAAGTTAACAAAGTTCTCCTCATAGAACATAAAATATGTCACTGACAAAACCAAAGCTATACTCAATACATTTTCTAACAAAGTGCCTCATTGTATCAGATTCTCCAAATAAATTAAACATAAAAAAATAACCAATATAGACACTACAACATTAACAAAAACAGTCTCACTTCATTCTAAACCTATATTTAACATTTTTCACTGTGAAAACTTACTGTCATCTGTAAATGGTTCTAGGACTGAATGAGATCAATTCACTGACTTGACAGGTTGATTCTTAATTTCTATGTCTGCTGACAAGGGGCAGTGAAAAGCTGATCAGTTAACTCTTTTGTGCTGTTTTTTAAAATAAACAAATTCAGTGCCATATTATGCCAGATATTTTATGAACCAAACTCATCCAGTACTTGTAGGAGTGTTTTATGTTGAGATTTGCTCTTCATCTGCCCCGTAAACTCCCAGCCAATCATCATTCTTGGTTCTCCAGAGGAACGGCTGGATCTCAGGCGTGGCTGACTGGCAGCTGTGTCATCGAATGGGATATGACGGGCTGGAGCAACAGTGGGTTTGAAGTTTGAACTGTGGATGTAAAGAAAAATTGAAGTGTCAAATTCTAATGAACTTTTGAGTATACTGCCACTCACTATGCCAGGAAAAAATTATTTGGCTTTGTTTACTTTGAATTTTTCCCCCCACTCAAATAGGCCCACCTCTTGGCTAACAGATGGTGTCTGGTATCTAAACATTTGGTTTAATAATGTAATGGTTTGTGTCTCACCATCCATATATGTCAATGTAGTGAGAAGGGGTGTGTCTGGGGAAATGTAGGTTGTGTATTGCAGATCGTCCAAGAGCGGTGGTGTCAGTTGCCCAGGAGGAAATGATGTCATCAGTGTAGAGGAAACAGGATTTGGGCTGATGTGTTTCTTTTGACGGGCACGGCAGTTCTGAAACCAAACCTGAACAGGAGGGAGGGTGGAGAAGAGAAAGAGATGGTAGTTTGATTGGGCTTGAAAGGGCCATTTCTGATGACAACACATCAAATACACAACAATAACTGTGCTAGTCCAGTATTTTTTAGTTTGCTGTGGCCCATGTGAACACTTAGACACTATATCCTTAGTGGCAGTGTCATTCTCCATTCTGAGATCTTATCCTGACCATAGGGCTGAACCTGAACAGCAGGCCTACCTGGATAACTCTGCGGCTGAGGCCAGTCCTCTCTGCCAGTCTCTGAAGAGTCTGGGCGTCTGGGTTGTTGTCCTTTGCAAACTGGGTCTGCATCACCTGAAAATGTGGAGTTGAGGATGGAAGTGTATATGGTCACACTCAGATAGCTCAGTATCAGCTCAATTCTGTATATTGTGAAATATCTGTAAGCATATTCTAACCCTAAAGTATAATACAATATACGATATTTTTTCACCCCATATTGGTCAGCATATTCATGCACTCACATTTACTTCCTCCTTCACACACAGTGGTAATACCTGTAATTGGTCAACAGTGAAGCTGGTTCTGGCCCTCTTGGCAGGTCTGGGCATGGTGCTGGCAGCATCTTTGTCTGACACTACCATTTCTTCAGCTTTTGCTTTATCTGGAAGACAACACAAAACAACTATCGATGACAGCTTGGCATTTTGTTTGTCCTATTATGGGGTTAACATTTCAATCGTCATACAGCTGCCCCTTCACTGGCACTATCCACTGGAGCCAATGGGCATCACTGGCTACAAGCAGACAAACTACCTTGCAACTAGCAGTACCAATTCCTTCCACAAGGAACGTTAAGTAATTTCTGTTTGGTATGTATGCTTTAGACCTGTATAATGATTTTTACTTATTTTTATTTATTTATTTATTTATTTATTTATTTATATACTTCAGAACATATTTTAGTTCACCTAGCTTAGTACTACGCTGTACTTGTCTCTTTCACACATTTTCATTGATGACCAGGTTGTCTAAAAAAGACAAAAGTGTTATAGAGCACACTGCAAGCTAGAGTAATCCGTCCACCTGTACTGGACAAATGCAACCATCAGTCTGTCAACAAGTGTATTGCTTACTCGAGAGGAGGCTTCAAGCACAACAGACCATTTTACATTGGTGACCTAATGACTTAGCTGACAAATTTGACTTAAAAATACTCAAAAGTACACAAAAAAGCTACTAAATTACAGTTACAGGGGTAAATGTACTCCCACCCTGGCCTGGGAGTGGTTAGGGGTGTCACTAATTACACACAGCATGTAACAGTGAGAGAACACTTTCAGTCTTATTAAATGTTCTTCAGTATCAATACTCTAGGTGGCACCAATAAGCCAGCCATCCCTAACACCTCCATCATGGAGTTGATGACCCACAGAGTAATTTTACACAGTGAATAAGTCATGAGTTCCCTGGGTCACCTCACATTAGCATACAGCTCTGCCAAATGCACAGTTTTGCCCTGACCCTGATTTTTGTGCCGCAACCTGTCACTGAATAACTCTGGATTAAAACGTTTGTTTCAAATGGTACATTGATATTAAGGGCTATTTACTAAATTGCAACATTTCAATAATCAAAGAGAAGTAATCTCGTCTCACAATCAACTAGAACAAATACAGTTTCAAGCATGTGTCTGATTGTGAGACAGAGCCTTGTTATGAGAGGGCATGACGACAAAGAATTCCCATTCTTTCAAGGTGCATGTGCACTGGAAAACTCTACCCCCACAACAGCCTTAAACTAATCCAACATGTGTACAGAGTGGCCCTCAATGAGCTGCTGTCCAGCATCCAAGGTGCTGAGGTGTACACAATAGATGACAGGGATCAGGGACGTTGCAAGTCAAGAACCTCTCTCTCTCTTTGTGAGGTGTGTTGCTGGTATATTTACAGTCCATGAAGATTTCCTATGTAACTGACTACCCCACAGCCAATACAGTTTATCTCAAACACAATTCAAGATGTTTTGTGTAAGTGTGGGCTGCAGCTTAAAGGCATGAGGAGGTAGACATGGCAGTGCCATTGTGCTGCATGGGAAAATGTCATGTAAATGGATGACAAGAAGAGCTAAAAATGTGAATCTCAGGATAACTTTCTATTCACCGCACAAACAGCATTAATCTCACAAGACGCTTCTTCCAAATGTGGCATGACAGGAGCATCCCTCAGTCTGGCACAGGACCTCTACAACATCTTAACCGTCTTCCCCCGTAAGACTCGTCATCTATGATAGCATCTGTTCAGCTGTCTCAGACGCTGATGGTCTTGACTACTAAAAGCACTTTCATTTTTAGTTGAATATTTTTTTGACAACAGGCTAGGACCTCCATTCACTACTAATAAATAGCCATAAAGGCCTGTGCTATGGGAATCCTCTTAAAGTATACAGTACACAGTACTCTGGCCCTCCTCCCCTCAGTAGTTACTCCAGTGTCTCTGCTGGACGGACTCATGTTGGATGGCATGAGTGTGGTTGGTCCGTCTTTCAAATTTTGGTGCCAATTTAGGTCACAAGCAATATCCACTGAGAAGCTTTGTGCATTCTGCACAAAGTGGCTTCCTGTGATCCTCACACTGCACCAAGTACTAAGTGAGAAGGAAGAGCAACTCAGCACTGATCTCTAGAGGCCTCATGGAATTTATGCAGAAGTCTATCAGTCTGACAAACTGCTGATACATCCATTTCAATTGGAAATGTTAATATTTATCTATGACTGCAGTCTTATATTATGTACACATAGACACATCACCTGAGGGCATGGCTTTTCACTTGTAATAACATTATTTAACCACTGGGCACTGTGCAGACATGGTCAGAGCTGTGCTTCAGGTAAACATTCTCATGTTCAAGTGCAAGTAAATAAATGCCATACTTGGCTCAGAAATCTCTGAACACAGTCAATGCACATACTTGTAACACTGATAAATGAGGGCCCAGGTCTTTTACTTCTGTGAACCCCTCGCCTTGGGTACACAAGGGTATGTATCACTTGAAGAAAGAATGCAGAAAAGCAGAGTACAAACTCCAAGATGTAAAGTTGCACACTTTACCCAGTTTAATAACCATTCACAAGCACAATTCCAGCTATTTGTTTAACACAATCAGTCAGCTTCTTAACAGTGGAAACCTTGTGTTGCCACTAGCTTCTGGATTCAGAGTCTGAATAATTTCCATCCTTTATCAATCTCACAAGATCCATCAGAATAGTGTTGCCAACTGTCCCATATTAGCCGGGATGTCCCATTCATCTGGCTAAATTGGTTTGTCCCATATGGGACCTCCCTTGTCCCATATATTGACTGCTACTTTGTAATCCCACCCACACCGCCGTGGCGTGCCACCTTTTGTCCCATATTTGGTAGTGAGAAAGTTGGCAACCCAACATCAGAGCCAACATAAGTCAGCCTTGCTCCCCCACTGAACTCTCTTCTGGCTTTCCTATTCTGCTAAACCAATTTGACCCAATATGTCAAGATGTTGCAATTACTGTGCCTCAGGCCCAACTACCCCTTGCCCTTTGGATACAATCCCTTTAAATTACTCAAAGAGGTCCTGGATGGTTTTGGTCTAGTCTGCTAATTTGTGAACAAATTGTTCACCTCTGCCTGCATCGCTTTTCACTTAAACATTGCCACTGTCTCCCTCAAAATTACAGATCAGTATCTCAGTAGCAACCTATTTTAATGCTTTCCAATTAGAGTATATTTTCTTGCTGATTAATTTCTGAATAGACTTTAAGATTCTTCCAATTACATATAAGGTGATTAAATGGTCTGGTCCATTCACCCATTCAATCATCGCACATATCCACTCACCGTTTTCCTGGGCACGTTTGATACTCTCCATCATAATTTCATAGTGTGACCGGCAGAAGATCCTGTCCTCTATCAGTCCACACTCCTCCCCAGTAGCTAGCTGGCGCTTGCAGGAGCAGCAGGAGAAACAAGCCAGGTGGAAGGTGCTGCCACGAGCCCGACGCACCCAGTCAGTGGAATGGATGTTACGGCCACAACGGGCACATCGGGTCCCATACCTCCTGCCAGAGAAAGGAAAAGTGAAGAAAGGAGGAGTGAGGAGAAACATATGCAGCAATATTTAGTATAGTGATATTTAGTCTAGCAATCAATTAGTAGAAGTACAGTGACCCTTGTGGGCAAAACAGGCCCTATATCTGCTGAGAAGGAATGGGGAGGGTATGAATAACCTGCCATGTCCACACATACTTTAGGAGAACATGCCATTTCTGGCTATTCAACAATGAATTTGGTCCTTTATGACTGTTGATCCAGTATTAGAGGATTTTTCCTCTTTTATATTTGTTATATATTAACATTCAGTCACTGGGAAAGAGGTGGACCAGAGCAGTTCTCTAATTTATTTGAGAGGCTGCTCTCTATACCTGACACTTATTATGACATTAACTATTTTTTTCATGATTTATTTTATTAATGTTGGTTCACTGTGTAATCTAATAATGAATTTAATATCTATTTTTCATGCTGTATCTGAAGCAAGTACCTGAAAATATCATACATTGCTCAGATTTGGAGGGACAAATGAAGAGGCAGAGAGGACACACTACAAATATTTCAAAGCAGAGATGGAGGATGTCTGTTGTGTCAACAGCTACACTGTAGAGGAAAAATTGCGTGAGTAATGTTGTTGGTGCCTATAAACATAATATAGGTGGAGGGTAATAAATGAATAGAATGAATGGCTCTGACATTGGCTTGAATCGATATGATTCATATGAAATGCTTTGAACTGATTCATTCATGACTCTTTAGACAGAAAAAAAATGTATTGACCAGAATAAATGAATAAACAATCTTAAATTATTGTGTCTGATTTGTTTTCCCATGTTTCAGAGGAAAAAAATATTGTTTTATATTACTGCACGTTTAATTCATATAAAAATTTGTCTAAAAGTACTGAATTAAATTTCTGATATAAATCATTGTCTACAAATTCAAATCAAATTAATTCACAAAAGAAAAATTAAAATGGCAATTAGTGAATCATAAAGTGAGCTAAATCACTGCAAAGCCAAAGATTCACACCCCTAGTTTAAAGGGAATGCATGCACTTGTATAGTGGTACCTTTTGATTCTCTTAACATATCGTTTCCATTACTTTCTGTCATCATTTGAGGAGTTATCAACTAACAATCTCCATCACAGGCTTCTAATATGCTGTAATGAACCTGGATCTCAAGGTGAGGATCATGGATTACTCAGTCATACTAAAGTAGAGAAATGAGACAGATATAGAGAAATTGCTGATGTGGGAAGGTGGTGGGAGAGACACTGAAAAAAAAGAACATTCTACTACAGCCCCAACTGAGACTTGATTTGAGTGCATAAATTTCAGCCATGCTCAAAAACGTGTAAGGAAGGAAGGCATAAACCTTTCACGCCATATAGAAAATGTAACATTTAACACTAATTTCCCTGACACAGCATCTGTTCTTGTTTCAAAAACCCAGTCATTAAATTTACAATTTATAAATAAGTCACTCAGGATAATGACCAGAAGCTGGATCTCCAAGTTGTGCAGACTATAGAGACTGGAAAGCAAGACAGGGCAATACAATAGAGTGTGGAGGAGAGAGTGTAGGAGTGAATATCAAGGAACCCACTAACAAATTCTTCTTATCTTCTTCTGACTTTTCTGAGGTCCCAGCATTACATTACTGCCCGTCATCTATTTTAATAAGCTGACAGCGAACATGAGATTCACAAACACTGACTGTGTATATACTGATGCACTCGATTTCTTCTAAATGATGACGTGTTGAAAAGCGTTTTTAAGAATTAAAGAATAAAATAAAAGGACAGAGGGCAAAGAGGCTACTATACCTTTTGTAATAGGACTTTTTTTTCAATATCATACTAATGGATCAATTATTTTTTTAGGGGTCTTTTTTAAAATAATTTGAAGAAAGAATCAAATCTGAGCATTGGCATTATGCACTCTGTATGATTGGTTGATAAGCTGAAAACTGAACAGATGAAAGCACTGCACTGAGTAGAATAAGACATTAGAGACATCTCTAAAAGTTACATTTTTGTAACGTAAAAGACCCTATAACCTGGTAGGTAGTAGGGTAACCACTGGGCTTGACATGTCAGTTACATATCTTCTTTAATTAAAATCACATTTTTAATCAAGATTCTTTTTCCAGGTTCCTATAAATTAAACACAGACCACATTATTTCCGTTAGTATTACCTGAAGTAGTCGAGTTTGCAGAAGACCTGTTTGTCCTTGATGTAACAGCTGACGTGCCGCCCCAGTGACGTCTGACACACGCTGCACGAGAGGCAGCGCATGTGCCAGCACAAGTTATTCACCTGATAAAAGTAAATATGAAATCAATATTTTCAGTGTTACAACCATCATTTTACACCTGCTTCAAATCATATTTTGGTTTATAATGTCAGGTGATGGATGTATCGAAAAAATGTCATGTCTTTCAATTGAAATTAATTCGTTATTTCATTTTGAGATTAGAGCGTTTCCATATAGAAATTCTAGTAGGTCTATGTATAGCCCATTCGCCGGAAAATTTGTGTAATAGCTATAGCCTACCTTAGCCATCTTTTCTGTTTTATTTTGGTCTTTGCTACCAATAAAGTAAATTAACCTTGCTGATGAAATTCTGCATCCGCCAATCACTGAGCAACTGATGAATCAAGTGAGTTTCATGACCTGAACGTAATTCAAGAATAACCAGAATACACTGAGCCCATATTTTGAGTCTGGCGCATTCATTAAGTCACTAAATAGGCCCTAGTTTCAATAATCAGCCATTTCTAACACAGTAACTAACCAACCCAGCTTTTGTGAAGCACGATATAAAAATATCCACCTTAATAGAAGTGATATCTTCGCCACATAGCTTTGATTGTTGCAAAAAAGCGTGTGTGGGGAGCGAGAGAGTTTTTGTTTCCAATCCAGTTTCGGGAATTTACAAGACAAGAAGCGTCAGTAAAAGGCATATGACCTATAGTAAAACGACATAAGCTGTCCTACTAGGTTAATATTATTACTTATTACTTTTTTTTTTTTACTCATCTGGCAGCTTGTTTTCGCCTCTTTGAACCAATAAAATGATAAAAACTTGATTTAAAAGTAATAAATAAATAAATAAATAAATAAATGAATAAATAAATAGACTAAGTCAGTAAAAAAAAAAAAAACTTCCGACCTTGAGGAGGTATCTGTCCACTATCTCCAGGCCGCAGGAGGTGCACAGGGTTTTCCCATGCATGGAGGCAACGGTAGGGACCGAGGAAGAGGAGGAGGAAGACAGCGAGGAAGATGGAGAGCACGAGTCCTCCTCGAAAATATCATCAGGCCCAGATGAACCCTGTCAAAAATCACATAATTTGTGACAGTTCAAAAAGAACGTGACAAAATATAGAAACAAAATTGTTTAGACTTTTAAAAATGCCCATGGTGTGGCCCTATATCCTATCCTATATTGTTTTCATTATTACGACGTTAGTTAGCCTGTTTGGAGGTTTTAGTTTAGTGAGTTTGCAAAGGAAACAAACTCGAAATTCTTTTAAGTCCAAAAGTCCAAAATGTCAAAACTTAAATATAAATGTTATTGAGCTATTTGCTAGGGCATTGTTTATTTATTTATTTTTTTTGGGAAAAGTCTATCTACAAGGATCACACACTAAGAGCAAAATATTTTAATTTTTTAGCTTTTGGAGTGGGCACTATACGCGTAAGGGCCTATTTTAGCTTCGTTAAATCTGTTCTCTACCTTACACCTTAGCCCGGATGTATATGCTGTGAAATTAAGAAGAAAAAAAAAAACTTAATGTGACATTAAAATATATACCTACATTGTCGTCTAAAATAATTTCTTCTTGAGGTTCAATAAGAACAGCCTCTGCCAGGCAGTGCCCTCCCTCCGACATGGTGATACGGTCAGTTAGCGGTCAGAGGCGAAGATGGAGCCAAAATGACCACGAAGATCCTCAGTAGCCTAATGTCCACTTCATAGTGCCATGACAACCACAGAGACCGGCCTACGAAATATTTGTCAAAGGCTTTATTTTTGTATTTATTTATGGTTATTTGCTTGTCTCGATTTATTCTGTAATAGTCGACATATTTATTCAGTTCGTCGAGGAGGCCTGTAATTCGCAGACTTTGTCATGAATAAGTTTGACTTCGAGCATTAGTTCAAATAACAAAGTAAAGTCCGAGCTACGCTGATGGCACCTCCCTGGCATGCGCTCACAGCTGCAAGTGATTCTGTCTAATTGTCTCGCGTCGGGCACGCGCACACGATCAGCCAGATACAGGTGAGTTATACCTGTGGCTACTTCAGTGTTCCCTTCAACGCCAGATTCATTCACTGTCACAAAGTTTGAATGCAGTTTGGAGCGACGTTTCCATAACAGAATGTACTGGGTTAACTGTCGCGCGCCTCCCCAATTATAATCCAGCATGCATTCTTGAGTGGAGGCACCTTAAAATGGGAAATAGATGGACGTATGAAGTTAAGAAAATGTATGTGGCTGGCAATTCTTCATTAAACCATTAAGTTGGCCTATGGAAATGTATGTCATTTACCATCAAAACTTAAACAGGTCAGCTTACATTGAATTTCATAGGGACAAGTGGAGCGATCATTGATGAATAACAGTTATTTGTTTTCTGCTATAAATTATTACACCTAGACTAGTTTAGGTTATTAAACTATCAGAAGGGAATATTGGCCTCTAGATAGGCCTGTCATTTTTTATTTGTTGTTTGTACTCCATACATGTGAAAAGATAGAATTTAGAGTTACTATCAAGTGACACCCTTGGGCCAAAGGGTTAACTCTGTGCACTACCCGCAGCATATAGTGACATTCATGCACAGTGAGAAGAGGGCTAACTCATTTTTACCCACCTTTAATAGAGTTTACCCAGATTCTTTAAGCTGACATAAATATTGATGGGTGGTATATCAATGTAAATAGTAATGACTGTAGGCTTAATAATAATGTGAGTGTATTAGGCGTACGGAAAAAATGATATAGGCTTATGAGAATAAAATTGATTTTTGTAGGATGTTTATTCTATGATATTCAGCAAGTTGGAGGTCAGCGTGCAACTTTTATCCACTGGTTGTA
>OMLF01037100.1:21903-32781 GCA_900302615.1 Holocentrus rufus | reverse complement strand
CTCCCCTCCACCAACACCGTCTCTAGAGAGAAGGTAGCAAAGTATTGGAATAATAATTGCTGCAGGCTTGCGTGCCACAGCCACCACACATTATTCTGTTGAAGCATTTTTCAGAGCTCTGACATTCTCTAATGGAGATAATGGGGGGAAAAGATGGAGGTCTGGACTACTGGCTGTTGCTGATGGGCTCAGTGATGTATGAGTCCTGCACACCAGGCAAGCGGAACCATCAAGCAGCTTCTGAGTGTGTATGAATGGCCAGCAATATGGCCGACAGACATTTATGGAAAGGGCCGTAATTGCGCTCCATAATTTCTCACAATACACGTTTCTCTGTCACGCAGGCAGGACCCAGACATGAGAGACAAAGCTAGTATGCTGAGGGTGTTTATCTGCTGGTGCTAAGTTGTAAGCTAGTAAGTTGTAAGCTAGCACAATTGGTCACTAGAAGGGTGAAAGGAGGGGAGAAGTGGAGCGATGTGCATTGGATATCACATAAAACAATGCATAGAGACTGAGTGTAACCAGTGTTGGGTTTGTTTCTTACACTCGTTTCAAAAGTAATGGTAAAGAAACTGCATTTGTTGTTCCCTCTGTGCATTAACTTGGCGTAGGTTTTCCATTACTGCAGCAGATTTGTTGGTTAGTGTCCTCTTTTACCTTCAAAATACCTTCAAAAATAATTAAACTGGCTCCTCTGTACTGATGGAAACTAAATGGTGTTGATGTCCAATGTGCTGTCGTCCTTTGGCTTCAGTGAAATCAAAGCAGTGGGAAAACTTCCACCTGGACAAACTATGCTAAACTTTTCTGCCATTTGTTGTCACAGCTAGTTTCAGCTGAAAGGACCATTACAAAGCAAAGAATGGGGATGGCAGGTATGCAGTATTACAGGTTTTGAATAATTCAAGTTCAAACTGATTTTTGGACGGGACTACGACAAAACCAATAACTTTGTTTTTTGATAACTGTAAAATTAGTGCTGGAGAGGTACTCTTCACTGGTACAGTAATACCACCTCACACTGTATAGAAGTGCATAACACTGTCTCCATGTACCATCACGCAACCAGGTACAAGACATTATGTTTCACTCCAGGGTGAGGAAGGCTTGGTTTTCCTGGAGAATGCCGTGGGAAAAGACACAGGAGTCCAAAAGGTGTTGATGTAACCGACAGTAACGGTTATAAAGTGATCCGAGTGTGTAACACAAGAACATGTATCCATTATTTAAAAGAGGTGAAGAACAGCCTTTTCACACAGACATAACAAAAAAGTATCAGGGTGTTTAACATCTCTTGTAATGCATGTACATAATAGAGTGTAATGTGTAATGTAGCGGCGTCTGCGGTCTGATGGTTTGGCTAATTAATGACATTAACTTTGAGCTGAATAGAAAGGTGGCTTTCTGGGTTATAAGAACGATGTAATCGCAGACTGAACCGAGACGCCATCTCCCCAGTGGTTAGGCAATTACAATAGCTATCAGGGGCTGGGTTTCACGCAGCCTGTTCACCTTTTGTGTAAAGGAGACAGATCAAGACAATTGAAGCAGCTTTTGTATGTGGATAAATGTCTGCAGGAGCGGTGGGGCAAGAGGCTTGGCTGCCAGGTATGTCTGGACTTCACTGGCCAGACTGAGGAGACACCCCGGGTAGGTAGGAGTCAATGTTGGCAGACAGGTTCGCCGTGGATAAGCTTTCAGCAGCTCATTGATTGCTGAGACTCTCAGTGCGGTGTGCTGGGCAAGGCTTGGCCGAGGCACTTAGCTCTGTCTCCAATGTCACAATTATATAAGAAGCGAGCAGCCTGGGAGAGATGTGAGGAGGTAAACTTTGCTTTGGCATCTCTCTAACAATCTGTGTGCGAAAAGGTGCCCGCCAACAATATTACAGAGCTCATTTCTCGCTCTCTCTCTCTCGCTCGCTCTCGTTTTTAAACAGAGACGTGCACACAGAGGCTTGCATCGCTGTAACACTTTCTCTTTCATGGGGGAAGTTAAACAGGCACCAAGAACATCAAGTGCATCCGAGGAATTCACACCGATATACCTTCTGAAAGAGACAGGCCCTCCCAACATCTTCTATACTGTTCATCTGACTATAGGAGCTTAATCTACAGCGACAGATGAGGTCTATTGTTGCGGAGACAAAAATAGAAGTAGGAGTTAAGTTCAAACTTAGTAGCAGCCTGATTATTCACAGAATAAAGAAGCAGAGGACATCTTGCCAATTCTGATCTTTTTTTTTTTCTAATATGTTTAACCCTGAAAGCAGCCGGGAGAGGTGAGCCAACGGTGAACTCTTGGCACAGCCATGGTAATCATTCATGTGTTAGAAAGAGATAAAAAGATTGCTGGGGAGAAAGTGATAGAGAGCAGAAACTAAAGTAACCTTCTTTCAGAGAAATCGTCCAATTACAGGGATGTCTGGTTTGGTTTTTTTTCTCTCTTCCAGCTTTCTTCCCAAAGCCAAACTTGTACCCAGGTGTTTAACCCTGAACTAAAGGCAGAAGGAAAACAAAGTTAAACACTTTCGAATGTGGCTGAAGATTAGCGTTAACAAGCTATTACTTGTTAATATGCTCTCCTTTCTCCCACAGTGTGGGGGCAGTTAACCTCGGGTGTGACTGGCTCCTGTTTGAAGGGTCACAACCTCCCGGAGCCCCACGCCCTAAAATAGCATGTGATTATAGACCTTGTTTGAAAGTAAATATAGGAGTTCTCAGCGGTCAGCCTCGTTCAAGTCTGTATTCTAAAATAATACGCTCACTTAATCACGCAAAGATGGCGCTTTGTTTTCGTTGTAACATTGTAACAGCGTCTCTGCACTATCTCCCCGTCAGCGATTTATCTGTTCTTTGAAAACCTAAGCTGTTATCTTCATAATCCGTCATACGCCGCTCGGTTAATGTGCTGATGAAATCGGGTATAAGGTTGAATATACCATTTATGTATGTGTGCTGCATTCCACTTTTCTCCCCAAAAAAAAGCACAATCTATATGTTTGAGAGATGAATGGTGTTAGGGAGCGTGGCTCTGTGCTATTTCCCAACCCTTTTCGAGATGATCTATCCTCATGAGCGTTGAATGGACATTCCTGAGCTCTCAGCCGCTGTTTGCCCTCTTGGTCCTTATCACTGCTAATAACTCAGCCTGGCACTAACACACTCAATAGCTCCTTTAGGAGCCTCAGCAGACAGAAACATCAATTTTTACCTTTCAGTTTATGATGTCCTCTAATAAAGCTGGCAGTAAACGTTTACTCAAGGCTACTGAAATACAAACACATCTGGATTATTGTAAAGGGATTTATAAAAGACAGTACTCCTTTTCTTCCTTAACTATTTAACGAAAAAGAACATACTTCCACCTCTCATTAAATAAATGAAAATAATGAAGGAACTCGTACTGAAAAAAGTCTATAAAAATGATGTGTTTAAGTCACATAAATATAAACTATAAGAAAAACACCACAGCATATAGGCTTTCGTGCACAAAATTAAACCTGAGCTGTTATGTCACAGTGATGTGATGTGGTGACTAGCATGTGATGTGATTTTCTCATTTGGTCATCTTTTAGTATGTAAATCCTTAAGCTTTTAGTCGTGCGGTGTAGGGCTTTTCTTGGCTCAGGAAAACATGACACAAGATAAAGGATATAAAACCCTTAGATCAAAACAGGCACATTTGAAAAGCAGGGATTTGAAATGGCAATGTAAACTATTCTGACGGCTCAAAAATGATAGAATGTCTTATTACTGTAAGACAGGGGACAGCCACGCTGACAAATGGAGTATCAGTTATGCAAGTGTTAACACAGCAGATAGGTCAGATACTGCATGTATATTGCCTCTTTCCTTTTAAATTGAATTCATTCTATCTGTCTCTGGCGTGTCTGTGTGTGTGGGACTGGGAGTGGGGGTGGGTGCATGACCTTTTGTCTGTTGTTTAAGTTGTCATCTTCTTTGTTATTACAGGGCGAGGATTAAAAAAGCCAAGACAAGGCCTGAGGTTCTCTTGTGGCCGGGGTTTGGATGTCAGCCTGCAGGAGCTGAAACGACTCCACTATCTTTACGACATGTAAATAACGCTGATATTATGTCGCCTTTATGGCTAATTATGTAATGTCGGAGCACAGTAAGTGGTTTTATATGCCAAAACGGATTATGCCAACTATTACATTTGGCAACATCACCATGGTTACTCATGATGATATATGCACGATCCAGAGTAGCTGGGGTAGTGTCTTCATTCACTATCAATTATGAAATTCTCATTAAAAATCAGTTGAATGATGTTTTCAAGAGGTGCTTATTAAAACCCAGCCAAACCTTTATGCCAGCGCGAGTATTATGAACCTTAAAGCTAATTATTTGGGTAAGCATGCTGACCCGTAAAAAATTAATAAAGGCACATTTAAGAGCAATTCCCAGCAGCACAGCGCAAAAGTAAAACAATTAGGAAATGTGCAGCTTATGTTGAATTCTAGTGGCCAACTATCTGAAGTTGCTCTGCGAGGCATAAAGTAACCTCTAAAAGCAATTAAAGACAAAAAGGAAGTCGATTAAAAGAAATAGAAAATAAATGAACAATTTTCTACCAAGTAAATGTGAGACCAGCAGACTGTGAAATCCAAAATCCAATTTGATTAGAGGGAGAGAGAGAGAGAGAGAGAGAGAGAGAGAGAGAGGGAGGGAGGGAGAACAGACAGGTAAGCAAAAAACAGCTGAGGAAGAGGGAGAGATTAAGAGAGGCGAGCCTTCATTGCCGAAGTCCATGAACCTAAAGGTTTACGATTTCAGCTCATGTCCTCTTCTCTATAATAATAAATAATCCATGACATGAAAACATGTAAAATCAAATTAGAGCGGATAATACAATAATTTCTGATATTCTTGGACCTTCCACATATGCCGCCTTTTCCCCAGATGTAAAAACAGCCCTTGACACATCAGATGCTTCAACATTGTTGTAATCTGCAGAGAAAACTCAGCTCAGCTCCAATTCAGCGTTTGTGATCGTTCATACTGCAGGAACGGAGCAGAGATGTGAAGTTTCATCATGTGAGCAGACAGGAATCTGAGCCCATCAGAGGCTTAATGAAGTCTGCACTGCCTTGAGCTGCACTGGCAGGTAAACCTCACAAGCCTGACATGACAGTTAAATCTACATCGGAATGACAAGGCAGCACCACAGAGACCTATTTTAAAGGGACAGTTCAACACACACGGGGTCTCATGTGGCGCTGGGAAACATTCATAACATGCTGGACTTGCGCCCTGAGCATGTGTCCAGCCAAGTGTTAAATCTGACTTGATTTCAGAAGGGAGCCGAGGTCGGACAAAGCCCTGTTTGGGGAACTAATAGCAGCCAGACGCTTAAATGAAGACATATTCTCTGGCTGTGAATAGCAGGGACAATCAGCAGCACCTCTCGTCATCCCGCTCAGCACTCCCCTCTCTCCAGCACACAATCAAACTCTCTGTCGGGCGGCGAGGAGGCAAAGTTCGGGCTTGCCAAGACATGGATTTTGTTGGCACTGACACCATCCCCTCTCCAATTATCCCACGAGACAAAAAAAGACAGAAGTGACTGTAATTGTAATCAAATCTATGTGTCCTTATAGCCGTAGAGACTGACGTACAGCTGCTGAGAACGACGCAAACTAGGTCACAGACACAGCACAGTCTGCACTTTGAGCGTGAGAGCGCCTTACCTTTGAAGGACAGGAAGACCCTGGGAGCAGAGAGGGGCTCAATGGAGGGGGGCAGCGCCCCCGACGACAAGGCCAGCAGGGCCAGCAGCCAGCACAGTTTGTCCCACAACATTGTCCCTCTGTCTCTGAAACAGAGGCGATGGAGAGTCCAGGAGCTGCGGGACAGAAGAGAGGGAGGACCGTCACAATCAGAGACACAACCACAGACCTCCACTTACAAATGAGAGACCACCCCGTCTGCAGCACCTGACTCTCAGTCTCTGCCTGCAGAGCTGAAGTGCAGCAATGAATCCATTTGCTCCCTTCAAAATAGAGCTAAGTCACAAATAGTGTAGCCTCTCTATACTTTCAACTACTGACCTTGACAGCAGCGGTCTACACCTACAAGATAGAGTCAAGCAGTGACCAGACACTGAGCACTAGAAGGTCCTAGACACTGGTCCAAGATTTGGATTTGTTGATGCTCAAAAAATGCATTTGCTGTGAATATTTATGCATGGAGATTCTTGTAAAGGGGAATAAAAGGCACAAAATATATGAAATAAAGGTATCAGGTATCTTTTTGCTCTTTAATGCAAGCAGGCAATAATGCATGCCAGGTATCTTAACCTCAGCAAAAAAAGGGTCTATAAAAAGGTTTGAGTGGTATAGGAGTATGGAAAGAAACTCTCCAGTTTTTACACCAGATGCTCTAAGCTATCATTGTTGGCTCCATGTTCTTTCTTTCAATGCATCTCCCATAAATTCCCTGACAAGCCTCCCGCGCCATCTCATTATAATTTTCCCTAAACGACCGTGGTTGTTCTTGCTGGTTATTTTCCTCTTTGTGCTACAGGGCAGCGCTCCTCTGAATGGACGGAAGCCCCGGCGCTGCTCGCTGCGCCTCGCCGCGCTCTCCAAATCCTCACGCCCAGTGCTTTCCATAAATAGTGAGACAAAATGCATCCGTGAAAGCAGCAAATAACTGCTCCAATCGAGTGCGAATCATGATGCTTTAGACTTAACGATTCATTGCTAGAGTATACCAAAGAACAAGGCAGGTTGAATTTTGAGATTGGGTGTTTTACCAGTATCGTTACGCCTGACGCGCAGTAAGCAGTGCTCACAAATCACGGCAAAAAGCGCATCTGTTGTGAAGTCTACAGTGCGGACTAAGGGTTTGTAATATAAGGATACCTCAGCGGACCTCCCAAGTTTGTTATAGCAGGGATGAGGTGTAATAACTTCAAAGAAATTCCACCGCAAAACTTTATGAGGAAATTATCTGGGCTTATATTTGTAGGGGTCTGAGACATTAAAAATGACCTTGTTTTGCTATGGTCACCCTGTTTGGCACAGTAAACGTGGATCAACAGGGTCAAACAGCCACTCGGGCTCTTCAGATCAAGTTCCGTACCAAGCCCTGAAGGTAGACCTAACTCAATAGTAAACCAATAACCAAAACTGAGCGTGACTAGGCTTTGAATTGTAAGAGCATGCATGAACCGTGGCTCATTTACCTGAGATGGTGAATCGTAAAAGTAGGCGATTAGTAGAAAGTGCGATAGTCAAGATTATAGCCTGAGACTACATCACAGCAGAAACTTTTAACAACCTCAAATTCAAATTCGTGTGCCCCCCACGTACACACAAGCATACACACACGCACACGCAGAGACGAAGAGGAAACCAGCGTTCTTGCATTGTTTGAAATAAAGAAATTACACCATTACAGCAACTGGTTTATTTAGGACGGCTCCCAAGTGCAATGAAATAAGAGATAAAAATATAAAAACTCAGCAATTCAAAGCCCCGACTTAGTGCTATCACTTAGGCTAAGCCTTTCAACTGCACTCAAAGCAAATTTATTTTATTATTTTATTTTTAACTTTTAAAAACAATATTTATCATAAACCACTAGTTTGCTGCACATGCAAATCAGGCATTGCTCAGCTCCAGCACCAATAATGTGGCTTCCCATTGTTTCACTGGCTCATCTGTCTCAATAAAATCTGACCTGACTGGCATCAAAGTAGGCAACTGCATTATGACTTACCTTTCAATTATGTCCACCGTTAATGCTGGTCAACATTTAGAAACCATTCACCAGGATCCTCTGAGCTCCTCGATCTGTCCGCACACTATAAGACCAGTGAATCCGCCGCAGATCCCGCACGATTATCCAAGAGCCAAACAAAGCTCGGATTTAAATTAACATGACGCGACCACCTTAACTTGAAGAGATCTCTAAATCGCATCAACAGACACGGTATTTCCCCACTAAGTTAGATTAGAACAAAGAGTTGTTCCCTCAGATGACAGAAGTGCCGGAGATTGTGTTGTGCGCAGCAGCGCTCAAGTCTGTAGTGAAGGGAAGAGGCTTCTGCAGGTGGATAAACTGAGGCTCCCGGCAGTAGACACACCCATAGGGAGGGAACTTACCTTAGCATCCCAGCAGCCCGACCCTCATTTTATCACAGTACAGGTGGGCTAAGGTACCTTAAATACGACGGAAGACATGCAAACAGTAATACAGAGGCTTTGCATTTGTCTTTGTCAGCATAAAGAAAGAAAAGATATAAATAAAGTTTCTTTTGTTTTTAAACTTGTAGTACAATAAGCCAAGTCATGCAGACAAATGTATTTTTTTCTGCTGAATCTCAGCACTCAGCTTTATTTTTAGTTTTTGATTTATTTTTAAATCACACAATACAAAATACACTGGGCAAGTTCTTGTGGTAATATGAT
Organism: Holocentrus rufus; assembly: GCA_900302615.1. Taxonomy (NCBI): domain Eukaryota; kingdom Metazoa; phylum Chordata; class Actinopteri; order Holocentriformes; family Holocentridae; genus Holocentrus; species Holocentrus rufus. Next base: position 24,338 of record OMLF01037100.1, on the reverse strand, counting down.
AATTCTGCAAAGAGGAAGCCAATGACAGATGCTTGGTCAGTTTTGACTGTGCAACTGATGCTTTTTTTTTTTCTTAAGCAATACTGCTGACACATCTCATCGTGAAAGCACTGCAATGTCACATCTTTTCTCCAGTATACTCAGCAAAAAAATTCACCGCTTTCAAAACCATGCAAACTGCCTCCAAACTCTGCAACCATAATTCCGCGAAGTTCACAAGCAGGTTGTGATGAATACAGAGCGAAGGGTGATGTCCAATTTAGAAAGAGGGTTGTTCTCTGGAATCAGGCCCAGAGGAAGTTTTCCTTACCCGGCTGTTCCAGTATCAAAAAAAGGGCTCAGGTCATTTCACAACTTGATTAGCCTGTGACTGCCAGCTACTGGTTTTTATTTGGTGGCTGGGGCCAAGAGAGACTAGTGGTGAGAAGCTTTCAGATGCCAGGTCTGGTTTGGAGAGCCAAACAATTGTTCAGTATCTGCTGGTTTTGGCAGTCACACCCAGTATAGAGGAGAGCCTGCTTTTTGAATGAAGTATGAATCACTTACTGTATTTTATTGCTGACTGAAGACAGAGAAGAATAAAAATCAAGTACTCCATGATTCAGAACAAGAAGAAATGCTTTTATTTCCCGCTGACAGCTGCTACATGTGGGTTCATATCTTGCCTCACCGAGGAAACTGTTGAAAAAGGCAAAGATGCAGATAAGGCAGATTTCCTCCAACACCTGGACGACGAGGATCATCGCCTCTCTAGGACTTTAAAACACAGATAGGCATCTGATATTCATAGGCAAAGTGAGCCTTAAATCTTTTAATCTCACTCCATCCCGCCGCTGATCGCGCTGGCTTATATTTGCTTCTCATCCAGTCAATGCAGCTGACACTCTGAATGCTTATTATTCCACAGATCATAAATAGTTTAAGCTTCATGCAGTTTTACAACAATTACAACTGCAGAAATTTAACAAATCAAGTAGAAATGATCACCACATAGAGTTAATTTCATTTGATTATACAGTTAATTTGACTGATAGTATATCTGCTGTGTTGTTTTAGTTCACTGCCCAGGATATTGTCACAAATTTGATTGGATGTTATTTTCCCTGGAATTTGCATATGTCATGCAGGTTATGACTTCAAATTGATTCAAAATGTATTTTTCCACAGTGTCAAATGGCTCAAGGCAGGTCAGTATCTGTTCGTTTTGCATATGCCCTATCATATTTTTTACTCATCTGTCATTGTAGACACCTGAAAAAGAAATGCAACTGTGTTCCAACCTTCACGTCAAGAGGAATAAATCTGTGTGTGTTTGTCAGATTCATACCAGACTCATGGGAAGCACCTTTATGCTGCTCTGGTCAGAAAGCCAGAGGGTTTTTGGCTGTGACTGTGAGTTTGCTTTCATCTGAGAGCTGTCTTGGAAAGAAAAAAGCAATTATATCATTAGTCTATACAAAAGAGTGGGTTTCACAGTGTGATTTCAGCCTTTGATACTCAAAGCAGAGAAAGGGGGAGAGTTAAGCATTTGCCATTAAAAGTTTTAAATTTCCCTTGATAGCAGCAAAGAGCTCTGGGAAACAATTACTCCGCACTCACGAGCTCGCCCACATTTGGCAAAGGATATTGATATTTTCCAGTTAATCTGAATTTTGTAAACGTGGATGATCTTGAGAAATCATCAAACCCACCGGCTCTGTACCTCCCTCAAAGGCACAGACACACACATACAATAGCTTAGGAATAGCTTAGGAATAGCTTAGGTAGGCGTGTGTGTGTGTTTAAAGTGTGGTTTGTACATAAGATTTTCTTTGATGCAGAAATCCAAATAAAAAAAACCTCACATATCAGCAGTTCCAATCAACCTCCATTCAAAAGGTATGAGGATTAGCCAGGTTGTAATGCACCACCCCTGTATCATTACCGACACGTCCCTGTTTCTTTTTGTTACTCGCCTCCACTATCTGTTCTCATATTCTCCCGTCCCTCTCTTCTTCTGTTTCCTCCTCTGTCTTGTAGCCAACAGCTGTATGTCGTTCCCTATATTTCTTTTTAATCAACAATATTATTTCCATCTTCAAGCCACTGGCGGCCTCGCCATCTGTCACTTGCGTGAGACAAGAGGAGAGTAATTACTGAATCCTGGCTTTGAGGAGTGCCTGCCTTCATAAAAGTCCCTCATGCTTTCCAGGTTTTTTTTTTTTTTTTTTTTCCTCCAGAGCTGCGTTCTATAGCAGCCATTTGAAAAGTGAAATTTGAAAGATAATGCTGAAACCAAAGATCACCGCTCGGCGCCAGACCGCAGGGACAAAACTCACATCGACACTGTTGATCGTTGGGAGGAATTCTGTGAACGCTGACGTCAGGCCTTTTGTTCAGCGCTGAGGAGACGCCAGGTTTGAATCTCAGTTTTGAATGCTGCCGGATGGGTGGGG
>OMLF01037100.1:0-16885 GCA_900302615.1 Holocentrus rufus | reverse complement strand
CGCTGATACACAGAACTTTACGGGGAGATTCTGATCAGATATATAAAACTTTTTTTAATGAATGCGTCAGTTGCTTTGCTGTCACGAGGCTGGAGCGTCATCGCCCCTTGACAGCTTTACAGCCGATCACTGGGGGACGGCGTCCAGCCTCAGAATATATATGAACTGCCAGTAAATGGCACATCTGCCTCCTAATGATGCAGTAATAAGCAGAACCCTAAAGTCTGACTGGTTGTGCCAGTGGTTGCCTGCCAAAGTAAGCTAACCTCGTCGTCCTCTCCGTGTGAAGCTGTCAGCCACATAATTTGCCTCCATATCCTCAGAATCTGCTGCTCTGTGTCATTTCCACATGACATAAACCTCTGTCACAGCTCGCTTTTCTTTATGAGGCACTGAGTTGTAGGTTGTCAAGCCCGCTATCGTGGAGCTGTGTTTGTGGAGGGGTACAAATGTGTGTGTGTGTATGTGTGTGTGTTTGCGTGTATGCGTGCATATGCGTGTCACAGAGAACAGGGACAGTGATTCATTGTGCAAATCAATTTGTGAGTATTAATAGCATGTGTGAGCACTTCTTCGCATGCATACCAGCTTTCAGATTTATGCACTGATCATTAAATATGTTAAATAGACTGAGCGATTCTGGTGTGAGGGAGAGTATTTCTACTAGTCTCTACAAGGCTTTCATCTCATTGTCAAAAGGATTTTTTTTTTTTTTTGCGGCTGCGGTTTCACAACCTCCCAGCTAGATGTGTTTCTGATATAAACCAAAAGGTCAAAGTAGTTCAGCCAAGGCTAAGACACTACAGCAGTTTTCTTCTCAGCTTATGATGGATGTTGGACTCAGATTCCACATTAGCACATGCACTCCAAAATGCAGACTCAACTGTTGAATGAATCCTCTCGCCTCCATAAACTCACCGCAGGATTTTTTGCTTTTATACTAATACAACTGCACGGCTTATAGTGTATATCAGAGTGTTGGCTAATGAGGGTATTAAAGGCTTAAAGCAGACAAATGAGCTCTTAATGAAAGCAACAGCAGATTGGTGTTGAGTTTGACATCTCCATTGTTTTGTGGAGATTTCAATGTCACTTCCTTTTTCTGTTTCAGGCACTTTTGAATACGCACTGAGCAAACATACATTCAACATGCACACACACACACACACACACACACACACACACACATACATAAAGCAGCAACACATGTAGTCAGCAATCTGATTGGAACAGAGACGGCGATCAGGCAGACAGCCCAGGGAGAAGTGGCGCCTGTCATGTGGAATGGATCTCATTAAAAGTACGCCCCAGGTCACACTTTGATGGACAGGGAGACGTCAGTCATCTGCCAACTAGATTAGCAGCGACTGAAGCCCCCGTCCTTCCTCTGTGCCCCTTGAGAGCCCGCAGCATACCAAGTGAGTCCAGGCAGACTCTCATGCGTGCCCCTCCAGCCTCGCTCCAACCTCCCACCTCTTGCTTGCCAATCACAGAAACAAACGAGCACATCCACCTCGGATCCAAAAAGCCCACCTGCTGTGCCGAGAGGCAGGTGGTAACAGACCTTGTCCTTCAATCCCCCGGTGCATGAGGTTTGCTGTGCAGCCTCAAAGGCCAGTTCTCCACTGCCACATTTGTATTTTTATGAGCCTGTACAATCCAAACACTGTGCTGAGGCATGTATGATTTGTCAAAGCCTTCTATCGTCATTCGCACTGTGCACTCTTGGAAGAGTCAAGCTTACATCCCTACAGGCTCCTGTTGCAATCACTACTTACTGCTGTGATACTGTTGCTGCAACGTTTTACAATATTTTTTTAAGGCAATAATATGTGTTATTTTAATACAATAAATGTCTGTTTCTCCAGTCTCTATCACTATTGATATAATATAAAAGTGATCTATTCAACCTTTACCCAGTTCATGAAACCTTTTACATTTACTGAGCTACACATCTGGTGTTGGGTAGGTCTTTCCTGAGAAAAATCCTTTGCACATGGGAATTGATGTGTTTTGTGTTACTAGCATCAGAAACAATGTTGTTTTGGAAAAAATGGAAAAACAACTGGGTGGTTAACATGGCAAGTAACAACTATCAAGGCTGAACAGATAAATGGAACATCATCACTTACAGAAACTCAAAGAAAATAAGATGCTTTAGTAGGTTGGTGGCACTATTTGATTGTAAATTGATTTCTGGTATGTGCAGTGCAAAAGGACCACAGTAATTACTATTTATCACCAAAGATATCAGCAAAATTATAAATAAGTAAATGAATGGACTGAAAGTTGAAGAGAAACACTACTCTTCTAGTAATATTGCACCACTACCATCACTTGACTAATAAATGTGGATTTATAGTGGAATGACAAATATGCTGCTGAGATGATGTTGATTTAAACTTGGGCTACAGCTTGGCTTTCCTCATGGATAATCTAGCAAGCATCGTCAACAATGTTTCTTGTTTTGAATGTTCAGCTCTTTAAGAAAGCAAATGGACTTCAGGAATAACTGATAATAAGGTGTCCGACAATCAGACAGTTATTACCTCCTTCTATTTCCTCTCTATTATTCTTCTGCCTCTTCCTCCTCCTGCCGTTGTTGTCTTAGAGCAAAAAGGGCACGTAATCACACAGTGTCCCACTGTTTATTCCAACATTCTCAAGAGTTCATGTCTCCAGCAATAGACCAGTGGCATGATGCCCAGGACAGGGGCCATGGATGGCTCACTTTGACAAGTATGCTCGTCAGGGCTGTGCAAGCTTCAGTCAAAGCCGATCAGGATTCCCAACCATCTTTGACACGCTGGTTGAGGTAATGCAAAGTCCATTTGAATTACATCTAAATCTGGGGCTGTAAAAATTGCCATTTAGTGCTGTAGTTTCAGTTATTTCGAGAGTTGGGAGTCAGAGCGAGAAATTTGTATCAGTTTTTAATATCCCTCGTCAGCATTTCAGACTGTGACAACCACGGGCCCCAGAGCACTTACAGACATATGAAGCATCCCAGTTAATCCATGCTGGAGCCTGACCAGCACCCAGTGTGTCATGCTTCATGCAATAAAGGGCAGAGGTAAGCAAGAAAGATATGAGGCTGTGCCCTCCACCAATATGCATATTAACTGCGTGCCAACAACTTCTGTAAAGAGGTCATTTCTTTTCAGCACGAGCATGTTGATGGATTTAGGAGTGTTATAATTAATTGGTGGGTGGTTATTATTGCTGTATTGTTCTTTTGTTTTCTGAGAATTAGCAGATAGCTTTTGCTACAAGCAGAGCTCAGTGGGCTTGCAGCAAACTGAAAAGTTGTCAGGGAGCATTAAGAGGTCACTGGGGAGAAAGAGAAAGCCTTGAAGTCTCCTCCATAGTGGCTGAAGGGTCAGAAGGGCTCGGCAGTGGATGCATATTAGCCGTACCTTTCTGAAGGATTATGACATTTGGAGGTCTTTGCAATATGAGCTATCCCAAAGTGCCATGCTGGGACCCCTCTAGAAACTCCCGGGACCGGGGTCAGCGGGCGCTGACATGACCCCTCACCTCTTTAATACTAACGTACCCACCCAATGTTATGGAAACTGATCCATATGGGAAATGTTAACTGGCGTGCATGCCTTGTTGTTTTTCTTTGCATGTCTTAAAGAATCTCTAGAATGGGTAAAACGTGTTCATTGGTGATTTGAGGTTGGCGCCGTGCTACGGATTCAATTCAAATGAGAGCCGTCGGGGGGTTCGACGCCTGAGGAGCGGCAGACCCTGCTGCTTTGTGCACAACAAGAGATGATGAAAAGACCGACCTACTGTTTTTGGGGAGGTTGCACACAAAGCACCACGTAATCACAATACATGCACTAATCCCTTCCTGACAACAGTAGGGGAGAACCCCAAACACAGCTCTTCCTGAGGCACAAAGACCCTCAGCAGCCAAATACCCTTGGTCCCTGCTGGATTTACTCGTGAGGAGTAAAGATAAGGCAGGAAGACACTGTGGATGGGAGCAACCCCTTATTACCCAAACAAAGACTGTCAGGCCTTTGATGGTCAGGAGACTGGTGTGTGACAGACTGGAAGAGGAGATGAGAGCTGTTCAGGCAGACAAAGAGGAGGACGGTTGGATGTTTTGAGGAAAGAAATTACCTGGCCCGACATTACATCGCATATCAAACTTAAGACTTTTCCTACTGCACCTTCCCATTTTGATGGAGACTCCTCAGGAGCGCAGGCATCCGCCCCGCTCCTCTGAAAGGGTTTGTGCTGTCAGTCAGCTGTGGAGAGCCACTGTGGGAATTCAGCGCAGTCTTCTTCTATGCTAATGCTAATGCTAATGAGAAAAGCTTTCCATAAACGCCTCTTAGCAATCAAAAAGCTGCTGCTGTGGAGGTTGCTGCCGACATTTGGTGGGAGGAGACCAGAGATGGGGAAGGGAGGAAGATGCTTCTGTATAACTAGATGGTGAAATGTGGTATTATCCTCATACAAATGAGCAAAGAGCATCAGGGAGTTTAGACGATGGATGATGCCATTATGTGATTTGCAGTACTATGGTTTATTATTCATTTACATAGCATAGTGTGGTGTAATTGTCAGAAGTACATTGAAATACCAAATGCAATATTACAGAACTTACATTTAACCTGTAATTTGGCAGTTTTGTAATTCCTCAGAAGTGTTAATTGTTGTTTTCCAATACACAGCAAAGGCATAGCTCAATAGAGGTATAGTAATTAATAAAACAGCGTGATAATGCCGAATTCATTCAACCTGTAATCTTTTTTCTATTGCCAACAGTTACACAGCTGGACTATCTACATCTGCATCTTTTTCTCATTAAACATTGCTGGGGAGCCTGCATGCATTCACAGCAGCCCCAGAGGGGGAATGATCGAGTAATCAAGCTCCTGTCTTTTGCAGGTTGTCGCCTTACTCGTGTTTCCCTCATTTGACTGTCACTCAGCGAGATACCACTCTCTGCTTCCCTTTTAATCATCTGTCATCCCTGCTAATGCAAAGCGACTGGCAGGGCCATGTAGGAAATCAGCCACATCTTTAGTGTCACTTCTCATTAACACAGAAAGTCAGGTAAGAGAGGAGGCCACTTTTACGTCCACAGGGGCCTGGCTAAACCTGAGCTTCACGAGGTTCTGACTGTGGATTTATCCACTTTCAATGAAATTACATGGGTTATTACGGTCAATAATATGGGTTATTTTCTTGTGATACAGCATTTTTCAAAAATGACCCGAGAGTGATGGCCTAGATGTGACAGGTGAAGCCTTTGGTTGTTCTGTCATTGGATCATTTTCTTGAAGCGTGATAGATTTACACAACAATTGTTTGCGCACCTTCAGTGACTGTCGTGATCGCCAAATCCCATGATCCCTCGCAGCGTCTTTCTCCACGGGCACAGCTGGGGGAGTTCTCTGCCTCACCCACAACGAGTCCCTCCAGCACACCAGTGCTCCGTGACTGCCTGGTGGGCTCAATCTTTAATATTTATGGAGCTTTAGCAGATTCATGCCTGACACTCGGCTCACCTGCAGCGCGGCGTACAAGCCCAGGAAATGGAGGGGGGGGGGGACCTCGTTCACGAGTCCATCATGTCTGACAGCCCACCACGGAGAGTGCTGCTGACACACGGATGTTTTCAGCATAAGTCTCTCCCTCATCCTCTCTACCCCACCCCTCAATGCAACAGCGATAACTGCGAGCAGGTGGGCTTCACCCCCTCCCCCCCTGCATGTCAGAGCATCTGAGCCCATGTGGGGTGATGTGCACTCACCTGTGACAACATTTGAATCTACTGTACATGCATACTCAGCCTCCCCTCCCTCCGCTCGGCTTGTCGTGTCCCAATTGAGTCCCGTTACCATGGCTACGTAAACTGTACAAACACTCTATGGGATGCCTCTCTTGTAATGAGTCTACAGGCACAGCGGGATCACACAGGCGTATGGGCTTCAGGGGCGCACTGAGAGAGCATGCCTCCAAAGAGCTGGATGTCGTCATTCTGGTGTGGAAGCGGTTTCTGATCATTTGCAGTCGACATCAAAGATTTTAAAGGTGCACAGGTTTGCAGAGGGTCGGGACCTTTTAGACTCAACTGACAAAAAAGTGGAATAAGCATAAAATTTGATTCTTGATTCTGCATGGTTCTCACCATTGTTACTGTGATAAGGACATTAAGAATCAAATGAAAAAAAAAAGATAGAAAATGCATGAAACAATTAACTGGAATATCTCAATTAGGCCAAATCACAGGAGCTGCGATTTAAGTAAAATGTAAATGACAAATGACAAAATACCATTATAAATGAAGTATTGTGATATTGTGGTGAGATGCTCTGGCCTACAAATTCTATTCTCCAGATATGTTGATAGATGATGGTACAGACTGCAGCAAAAATCACCTCATTTAAATAGTTTTTTTCCTAGTGAAAATGAAATATGTGATGCAAAAAATGGCATTCCCACGAAAATTATGAATCCTATCACAATCACAATATCTGTCACATATCACATATCGTTCAGCCCCACATGGTACTCATTGTGGGCCTGACTTGCTTAAAAACAACATGTTTATTCCTTGTCTTTTTTGTCCAAATAATGTCCCTCACTTCAGTCAACTCAGTTTTGCATAATGCACCTTTACGCACCGTCTGCAACACTTTTGCAACAAGTGAACATTGCTGTGCAGCGAGTTTGCTGAACTCTCAACCCCAACCCACATGAAACCAGCCAGCCCGCTCTGCCTTTTACCACCACCCACAGCCCTGACATTATGTCTGCCCTACATATTAAACTGGTCACGCTCTGAATTGGGGTTATCCCCTCACCCACTCGACCAGACCACCCTCTGGTTGTTTCTCCTTACGTGCACAAACAACCCTATTTGTTATGGTAACAATTGGCTGTTTGGAAAGGGGTCGGGTGATCCACGGTGGAATCATCCCTGCTGTTATGGCATAGAAAAGAAATGCCTCAGGACACTCCCCGACTGTCTCAGCATGCTTCTGTGTATCAGAGTGTGTTATTTCATGTATAGAGTGTAATCATCGGCTTCCTTGACTGTCTTTCATTATATTTAGTGTCACTGGTCTATCTCAGGGGTGTGTGAGCCTGTGATATTTTGATAACCCCATAGCAATTTGACCCAAATACAACACTAATCCATCAGAAATTCATATAGTAGTATAAATATATTTTACATGTGACGTGTTTGTATGAAATCCAAAGTACTTAAAGCCCTATTTGTATATTTACAATTGCTCTTTATCCTCAAAAACAAAGTAAACAGCTCATACCCATCAAAGATTAAAGAAATAAATTCTATACCATCTCAAACATAGATGATCTCCCTCTCTCCTCCGTCAGCCCCTCAGGTACCAGCCCCAGGGGAGCAAGCGAATGAAAAGGTAGATAAGGAGCTGCGAGGCAGCCATGTTCTTGCCTATCTGGCTGTCTGTTGAATTATTCAGCAGTCTAGAGGAGTGTGTTGATATGATGCTGTGAAGGACTGAGCCACCTACGGCATGGCGATGGAGTAGGGGGGAGTGTCTGCAGCCGGCCAGAGGGAGCGTCTGACATACCCCATCACCCTGACCTGGCACTATTTTACCTTGTCAGACGTAGCAAAGCCTGAGCGCGACTGCAGCCGGAGTGTTTCGCCGCACAGATAATGCACACACAATACAGGAGAAAGCACACACAACCACACACACACACACAGGCGCTCACACATTCAGGCTGTCAGTTCCCTAAACCTTCCCCCTTTGGAGGAGAGTACTGTCACCTGTCTGGCGTTTCCATGGAGACCAAGCGGCAAGCACACTAATGAGGTAGTGTGTGTGTGTTTGTGTATGTGTGTAAGAGAGAGTGTACATATAGGAGGGCAGGTGTGATTAGGTAGGGGCAGGTGCTGAGAAGCGGCTTCTTGGTTTATTACAGCTGAGTTTGGCTCGGCTGGGACAGAGGACTCATCTGCAGCAGAGGGGAGTTTAAAGCCCTGCTCATCATACAATAACTAACAGTTTCACACTGCATACTGCAGCAGCATTCTTGGTGCCCAACTCAATGGCTTTTGCAGTTATTGATGTATTCATTTTTCAATCACAATCACAAGTTACTGAAAGAATGTCTGCACACTGACTATCAAAGCTGCACAGTATCTATTGTGCAGCGTTTTGACTGCCAGGGTCTTGGTCAGGAAAACCACATCATATGTAACCAGTCTTCACTTAAGTCTTTAAATAAGATCACTTAAGATAAGAGATAAGATAAGCCTGATGGAAACCCTAGCAGTCAAAATGCCTGATAAATGTTGTTGGAGCTTTAATATTCAGTGTGCAGACAATGTCATATCTGAAACTTGGTCACTTAAAAATATAGATTTTAAAAACTGAGACAACAAACGATGCACATTTCTGACCCCGACTTGTGATGTCATACCTCCTGAATCAGACACCCACATTTCCAAAGAGTTGAAATGGAAAAAACTGGGAAACTTTGGACATTCACATGAATCTGCAGTGAAATACGAGTGTAAATAGAGCAGACATCTTGTTTGACTGCTAAAATGGGATTTTCATTGACTCCCATTAGCAAGTAAATGGCTTTGATCAGACAAGCATTGATTGACTACCAGAGAAACCTAAAAATAAAAAGCCAAATATGTGTCATTAAGGGGAAACATCACACATAAATAAGATCTAGATATGATTTACATAATCATTAATGATTTCATTCTACAGTATTATTCTTAGTGATTTAAAGCTGAAGAATTTCCTTTGTGACTCCACGCTTTTCCTTTGATTAATCTCCCGCATTGTCATGTGTGTATTTCATACACTGACAAGGGCATGAGGTTGTCACCTAGTGGTGCTGACAGTGAAACATGGGAGTGGATTAGAGCGATCGATAATATATGGCAACGAACACTAATCTAACAGCCTCCGGAGTATATGAAAAGATCAGTGACTGTGATGAAGTGCAGGATCGATGACCCACTTTCTCGTGGGTTTGAACTTCACATCACGGCCACATGGTTTACATGACCAATCCTCTGGAGGGAAATTGTTTCGCTTTATGCCTGCGCCCTGCTTCAGGAAGTGTTGAGACAGTTCTGACACAAAGAATCCTTCACTTTTAAGGCAATGGACATATTATTATTATTATTTACTGACACCCAGTCACAGGCAGAAGATTTTTCCAGCTTATTTGAACATCCATCACGCTGCTGTCTAAATGATTATGACCTAGCCAATAAATTCTCATGGAGGCAAGGCTCATGTTCACTGGGGAGCTATTTCCACTTTCAAACATTGATTAAACATCTCTGCAACGATAAAAAAAAAAAATTCCTACAGTATGTCACTGCAGAGCAAATTGTACTTGTGGGTATGCTTTACAAATTTCATATCCCAAAAAATGTAAAAGAAACTTGGTGTGGCTAAATCAATCAACTGTCTGAGACTGTTTTCCACATTCTGCACATTTCTCAAATGCAACATCATGCAGTCAAAAATCCGTTAGTGCAGGAAGCCCATGGCCTACATCGCCATCTGTGTAATGGCGGCGCTCTCCCAGACCTGCATGACAGACCCCAGGTGCACCGCCACACCACCAAAAATGCAGACCTCTCTAGACTCTGATTGGAAAAGCTCTGTCTTTATGGCTCAATACAGCGCAAGCATGCGTGTGTATGTGCGCAGAATGAACTTCCTCCACCTCAGTCTGTCAGACACCCATAGGATTTGTGCTCAATAAACTCCCTGCCCCTTGCACCTTGAAAGGAAGCCCATCTGTCATGGAGAGCGTTTAACAGCCTGCAGGCAGCGTCTGACATGTGTGTATACTGTATGTTTCTGCTTTGACCGCTGCACTGTACACAGATTTTCAGATATTAACGCAGAATGTGTCATAGCCGAGTGTTATTTCCCAGATGCTCCTCAGCCTTTGTGAAAGGTTCGGCGTTGGCAGTAATTAGTGTCTGAGGCGCAGTAATGAGAAGCTTCAGGTAAAGGTCATAAACCATCGAGGGGGATAAGGAACAGCTGAGCAGAGTGACCGACCTCTTCCACAGCTGTTGGAATATTGGACACATTGGACATTTATAGATTATTTATAGATTCTATTTCTGTTTCAAAAAACTAAAAGCAGACATCTGAGAACACCGGAGAACCCTTGAATTCTCTGCAGTGTTTATACAGCGTTGGAAACCCTGTGCTCTTAAATACAGATCCCATTTAACAGCTCCTGTTCGGCTACTGTGCAGGTTCCCATGCACTTCCGTGGAGACTTTCGAGAGCTCGCGTGTGTAAATAAGTTTGCAGTTTACTGTACGCCGACTGCCCTGCTGGCTGGCAGAGTGCAAGTGTGAGCAATTACTGCTTGGGAAGTGTGATACTGATGCCCAGCCGCTGGTACATATGAGATGTACACAGCTTAACATGTCTGTCAACATGATGGCATGTCTTCTGGTGCCACTTGCATCCCACAATCCCCCGGGATTTCTCAACACACAAACTGGTATGGAAATGGTGGCCAGTGGAGGCTGAGGTGGTGAACTGCGGCTGTTATTGCTCTGGTACATTTGATATCAAAATACTTTTAAAGTCAACTATTACTTTTACTAAAGTATTTTATTGTAACTAATGTTTTCACTAAAGTATTGTATTAATGAAATTTGAATTTCAGGAAATTACATTTTTTTCAGAACTGCTCTACTAAAGGTAGTTTTACATTTCTACAGTAAAAAAACTAACTTTTTTATCAGTTAAAAACTTTTCACCATGGAATATTATTTAATTTTCACATTCTTCTATCTGGTGCATGCATTTTTCACACATGATAGAGAGTATCCATGCATTTTTATATTTGGTGTAGCATCAAAATCTGTTGTAGTGACTGATTTTTTTCCTCATCAACTCTCCATTAAGCTCCGAGCAAGCTGCAATCTCAAGTTAGTATCCTATAATAAAAGATATACTTGGTATCAATTAGCAAATATATTTTCAGCTTAGCTAAATTCACACTCTCAATTAAATTAGACTGGAATTAGCAGGCTTATTTCCACACCATGCTTGGCTTGCATAGGCACATTCAAACCGCTGTGATTCAACCTCCTAAGGCAGCAGACTGAAGCTGCTTTAACTGTAAATCTGGTTCACTGCCTCCTCCCTCACACATAGCAACACCATAAATCAAAGCCTGATGAGCTGTCTCATGCATTTAAGAAGATCACCAACAGCATTCACCTGTTCCACTATTCATTCTCTTTGGGCTGGATGTCACACAACCAAACCATTCATGGTTCCAGTTACCCAGGTCAGTCCTCCATTTCACCCAGAGGTGAAATCACTGCTGCAAGGCAGGGCGGTTCTCAATGCTGCTTAAAGCTCTACAGTCCTGTAGCGGAGTTACCTGAAAGAAAAAAGTCTTATTACAAAGCTCTAACACAATAACAAATAAGAGTGTTTGCTCTTCACTTATGCAAAAGACACCATGCATACCACAGTCTGCAGATCTTTAATCTTGATCTTTTATCTGAACAAAAATGTGAGGGATGAGAAATTTACAAAAAATCACCCTCTCACTGCAAAAGTAAAACACTGCCATCATTAGTGTGTCCTGATATTAATTTCAAGGCTAAAGTCTTTGCAGGCTATTGTGGTCTCATATGCTCTAGCCTGTTTTTAATATAGCCCTCCACCCCCACCCCTTCCCTGCCCAGACACAAACAAACCAGGTAATCACAATGTGGCTCAATGTAGATGCACTGGGGTGAGACCTCCAGCCATGTGAGCAGCTTCAAATATCCACAGAGGATTCCACCCCTGAACCGTGAGTGTGGTAACTTTCAACTTGAATCATGCAGACGTATGAGTTGGGTGATTCCAAAAGGTGAAAAAAAATAATGAGTTTGTTCTAAATGTCAATTTAGATTTGATCATATTAGTTTTTTATTATTATTTCATGTCAGTAATAAGCTTAGTTTAAATTCAACATTGTCAACATTCCTTAGGTATAGCTAGTAGGTATAGCTACAAATTCTGAAATAGCTTCTGTCTCTTAGCAAAATAGCAGGTTCTGTGGGTATCATTCGTATTATTTTTTTCTTGCCATTTTCAAGCTACAGTAAAACTAGATTTTTGTTATACATGTCATGTCTTAAAAAGTTAGGAGCAGATGCTGAAATGTTAGAAAACCAAAAATGAGTTTGTACTGAATGGAATTCCCAAAAATCAAAATGTATTCAGAGTAAAAGTTATTTGAAAGGGGAAAAAATGCAAAACATTGTTACAGATGATCTTGTCTATGCAATGAAAACTCTTCTTCTTTCAGTCCTTTCAATTAAAACAAATAAAAATCTTCTTTTCAGAAGTGTGAATTTAAATGGCAAAGGCGAAGTGTGAGGGCTGCAGAGCTGATTTGGACCTGATGTCATCAGCTGACCGTCCTTAACCTATTCATCATTTCCTTCACTCAGCACCTCCATCTTTCCCTTACCCACTTTTACTAAGCTGCTCACTTTCCCAACATCAGTCTTTCCCTCCATGCCCAAGAAAGGCTGCAGCGGGCAAAGTTAAAGCCACAATGATATGAAAAATGACTTCTTTTTATTTATTTATTTATTCTTCACCTATTTAACAATAACTGCTTAAATAATGACGAAATTTAATCATCTCACTTCTTAGAAAATGACATAGTTTTAGTAATTAATTCACGGTGTATCAATAGAACAACATAAAATGTTCAATTAGTAATATCACAACTGCTTTTTTCTATTTCATTGAAGACCTTCTTCAGTAAATTGTGTGAAACAACAAGAGTCAGGTTCAGTTTTGATGAAGGGAAACCACCAAGGTTCCAGATTTCTCCTGGGGGAAGGAGTGGAATCACACAAGCCGCTTCAGTGCCGTTCCTGCTCTGACATATTAGCCGAGACAGAACTGCTTCACAGCCATCAAGCTAAAAGGATACTTTCACAGGGGAGAGGTGACCAGTTTAAATGCTCTCCAATCCCCTGCACATGTGTGGTAGAATATATCACTGCTGCAAAAAACTGTCAACCTGTGTCAGGATTAATCAACCTCAGTGACACCCGCACACACACCCACATAAATGAATCTACATGTGCATGAAATTCAAACAAATACCTTTTTTTTTTAACTCAGTCTCATTGGAATTCCTTATGTCAACTCATATTTTGTGTACTGTAGGAAATGGGAATTTGTTTCTGGAAATGAATAAAGCGCAGAACGCTGTGAGCCAATGGTAGCTTCACAAGAATTGCATAGATATCATTTCAACTTTATTGGGTTCAATTTTCGGACAGTTTCTGAATCAAATGACAAAACATATAAAATAGCAATAGCTTATGTACCTTTAAAATGGCAAGTTCACTGGACGCGTCTTTGAAACCGCATCTACAAGGGGACCAGCTTCGTTTACTGTAGCACTTTCAATGTGTTGGCATGAGTCTAAAGGAGAAGGATAGTCTTCGGAAGTGTTTACGGCTTTACTGACTTCTCCCCCTACGCACCCCGGGGTCTCTAATTACAGAGTCCTTCGCATACTGCCCATGCTTACTGCTCACGCTTCAAACAAGATGCTCCATTCACACAGTGTCTGTGGGCAGAAAGAATAGCAGCCACAGCTGTTGCCGTGTCATCACAGGCACATCCAGCAGCATGGGGTCAAAGGTCAAATACAGTACAGAGACCTTGTATTTACCTGAACATGCAGGATGTTTTCACTCACCATCAGATTATACAAAGAATAATAACATGCCTGAGCAATAGTTCACCAACACCACATAAAACTCTATTAATCATGTTAATTTACTAAAAGGTGATTTGAATTCAACTGCACTGTGAATCTTCATTTAAAAAAAAGTCTAAATTGTAATACAAATAATATGCATTTTATAGTTTACAAAATTAAATAATATAGTCATGATCTGTATAGTTATAATCAGGGATGAATCTATATTTCTAAGAGCCAGTACTTCTGATTTGCTGGGTGGGGTGACAGTGTCTCTCTGGGGCAATCAGGAGGAAAATCACAGCCGCTCCTACTGATCAAAATGTCAATGAAGTCAGGTCACGCGTTTGTGTTTTTCCTGATGGTAAGTCGGTCTAACAAAGTTGCACTGAAAACCCCAGAGTATTTTTTTTTTTCAAAATGAAAAACATGCCTCTCTTGAACTTTGACTTCCCGCCGTGCTGAGTTGTGATTGTTTTGCCCTCCTTGGAGTATGATTACATAAGGCCCTTGATTTTAACAGGCCTCCACTTTATTTTCAGACACATGGCAAGGGCAGAGGAGATGAAGTGAGGGAATGTTAAACCTCAGGAGACAATTCTTCCACTTATAACTCCATTTCAGTTAAGTCCCTGAAGACATGGCACCAAACAGAAGAGTGCTTATAATACATATCTGCCTCCGGGTCAGTATTTGTGATGTGAAGAAGCTTCGTGATATTACATTCTGCTGTGAAGCTGCAGTTCTCCACTGGATGCAAGTGAAGGGAGAACGCCTGGCGGAACTCTGATTCACTGTTTCCCCATGGAAAATAAAATTAAGGCAATTAGATTAGAACAATAAAGTCAATGGGTTATCAGAGTACAACCATTTAAGTATTCAATTAAGCCGTCTTAAAAGGCTATGAGGATCAAACTCAGCCTTGGGCCATTCCACATGAAATGTCAGCTTAGCTGAAGTGGCTGGGTGTTTCCTCAACTGTGTACATGTTCAAACCATCTGAGCAAGTTGAAACTGAGGTGAGGTCAGAGGCTCTGTTGTGGATCTCTGAGCTTCTCTAACACTACTAGGAATTCTGGGTCATAAGAGCAGAGGTGGCACTGTGCACATAACTCCACATGACCATAAGGAAGCTCTCCACATTATTTTGGGATTCGCCACCTTTCCCCCAGTTTCTGGGTCATAAATGTATTAATCTTAAAGGACCATACAAGCCCTATATTGACCTCTCGTCAACAGTCATGATCATATCTGTCCGTCATAAATATTGGTCGCATAAGTGTATACAGAATATGGCTTGGTACCTTAAAAGTTAAGGCTAACTTATCCCAGTTCACTCCCATTCATGCTTAAGAAATGTGGAAAACTGCTCTGTGGAACTTGAAAGTTTTGTGAATGCTGGGCTGGCATGTGCTTTGGCTAATTTTACCATAAATCCATTAAAATATGTGCACTTGAAAAGAACTATCTTTTTTCTAGGTGCATTTCAATTCTGCTCAGCAGCTCTCTTCATCTTTGTTGAGAGTGGTTGAGATTGACAGCTTGGAAGGCAGAACCCACGTATATCGGAGGTCAGCAATTGGCTGGAAGTTGCAGTACGGAAGAAGGAAGCTTACACGCCATGGGGAACTTGCTATTCAGTCCAGCATAAATCAAAACTAAGCTGCTGGCTAAACAAGAGTGCATGGGAGTTAACAACAAGTGGACCCAACAACCTCTTTGAGCTTGGAATGTGAAACACATTTGGCATTAATGCACGAATTTTAAGTGATTATAATGGAGTAAAACAATAATTTTAGTGAACGCTGGCCAGATATTCACAAGATGTAATCACCTCTGCATAGCAGCTTTCACAGAGCAGTTTTTTTACAATTTGAAGAGTTTTGGGAGTGAATTGAGGAAAGTTATATATATTCTGTACACATTTATACAACCACAATGTGTGATGGACAGATATGATTACAACTGTTGATGAGAAGTCAAAATAGGACTGTTATAGTCCACAGCATGGGGAGTGATGAGAAATTTAGCAATGTAAATGTTGTAATTTAAATGTAAATGTTTGCATGTGAATGTTTAATGGAAACTTAGGATTTGTTGAAGGCCTAGTCTTAACATCGAGGAAATCATTTAATGGAAGTCATCAAAAAGCTGCAGCAGTTAAAATGTCATCTACCTTTTAAAGAAACAGCGATTTAACTCTTTTGGAAGACGGAAAATCTCATGATCCAACTCGGCACTGACCTTTGTGTTAGACCAAACAGCTAATTCACCTCCACAAATCCAGGACTATCTCTAGTTTCCAGAGCAGAGGTCTGTCCTGTGTGTGTAACTGTTTGTTAAAATGCCTGACCTCTGACCCCTGCAGTAAACAGACTTACAGGGTTATGTCTGTTCCTCCTGCAGGCGAAGGAGTCTTGGAGCCTGAGGAGACTATTGACAAGGCTGCAGGGATTTAAGAGTCGGGAGAAAGGAGTTAAAGAAAACTGCGGTTGTCTAAATGAGAAGATATAAAAGTGTGGATCAACTTTTTAAGTCCAGGAAAGGATAAAAAAAAAGGAATTTGTCTTGGAGATGGTTTTCAACTGGAGGAAACAGGACTGTGCTGTAGGTAAATTCTTGATTTGATCGTCAAAACAGAGATTTGGATCAAATATTACTTCCATGTTTCTGGCAGCAGGCCTGACCTTAGCTGATAGATTACCAAGGTGAAGCTGCAGCTGATTAATTGAACTGGGATTGCCAAATAAAACACATTTATTGCCATTCAAGGAAGAGTTCATCTAAAATACAATAGATAGATAGATAAAATGAAATGAGATAAAATAAGATAAAATAAAAAAAGATAATTCACCACCTAACCCAGTGCAATCTATCCATCCAGATAGTTTCTGTGTGATTTGGCAACGTTTCCCGTCTTACAGGGTCTTCCCCGTCTCCAATACAATGGAACTGGATGGATATTGTTTTGCGGATCATAAACCATCAAAAATTTACATGTGAAAAACTGAACAGCAAAAGCTCTTTCCAAAAACAATGACACAGATACCAACACAATCCGCAGCCCTCAGAGGCATAGAGGTTTTTTTTGTGGGGGGGGGGGAACTACTCCCTGCCAAAGAACACC
>OMLF01037099.1:7201-24659 GCA_900302615.1 Holocentrus rufus | reverse complement strand
CTGGGCAACAATTAAAATTTTTAATCGCGATTAATCGCATGATTTTCTGCGATTAATCACGATTAATCGCATTATTATGCGCAAAATTCAATAATGAATTCAAAAGTAGTGTATTGTGTGCTTTTATTTTCAAAGTACTGCTATATGAAGAAAACTGCAATAACATTTGGTTTGCAAATACTTTAAACAAATAAGGTACTTTTTAACAGCAGTATTCCCTTTACACAGTAGTTACAACATTTCTTATAAATCTCAATTTAAACAATAATGTAATCAAATCAAATATAAAACCAAAGCTATCTGCTATTTTTAAATACAAATAAATAAATTTACAAATAACTTTGGTTCTATCAACTCTGCCATCTGGAAGAGATTTAAAACGAAAATGTCCATGTAAGAGTTCAGTAACTTTCTCCATTTTTCTGTCCCCGTCAGTTTTTTTCTTTTCCCGTTCATGTGAGCGCTGCAGCAGTCTTAGGCCCGCCCCTAATGCTCTAGAGTCTAATTGGTTGAAACGTATGATGACTCCCATCCCAAGCCAATACTGATCCCATCCCTCCTGTGACCCATGATTTGTCTGTGTATTCAGATCCAGTTAGCAACAGACTTTCAAAATAATAATAATAATAATAATAATAATAATAAAACGAAGGTAACGCGCGATAAAATAATTGTCGGCGTTAAGTAATTAATGCATTAACGCGATAATAACGGGTTAACTTGCCCAGCCCTACTTTTAATGTTATCAAATTACTTTGTAACATGTATTTAACTGACTGCCCTGTAAACATAAGACTTAACAGTCAGGGTTAATGTAGGGATGTCATTTACATAAAGTAGAATGAGATATTAAGTTTTTACTTTTCCCCAGGTCTCCCAGCTATCCTCCTCCTGGCTGTATTAAGAGCAAAAAGAAGCTCAAGCCTGAGCAGGACTGCATGTCCAAGTCCCATCGACTGCTTCGTAGGACCTGCTCCAGTAGTGTCAAGCAGACAGAGGTTGATGGCTGTAGCCCTGGCTCTAGCAAGTTGGCCCACAAGCTCTTTGGCCACTCTCTGCCCGGAGACTCCTGCATGGAACCAGCTGCCCCGATGCCTCTCAAAACCCACCGCCTCCTGGGTCACTCTTGTTCCACAATGGTCAAACCCGAAGGCAGCCCTGCAGCACTCAGGGTTCCTCATAAACTCCTTCCCCGCTCAAGTTCAAATGACCCTCACTGTGATCACACCGGTGGGGACATAGGCTTGGGTGGGATAAGTGGAGGCATCAGCACGAGTCTCGGGGTTGGAGGAAGTGGGTTGAAGTCCCACAGATTACTGAGCAGGTCATGCTCCGGTTCAATTAGAACCGAGGAGATGGATGGACTGAAGCACCACCACCGGCTGCTCAGCAGGTCATACTCCAGCAGCACCAAGATGGGCAAAGGAGACCCAACGCCTGAAGTTAGGCGACTTTCTCTTACCTCAGGGCTTATCGGCATCTTGGCCCCATCTCTTGCCACGCCACCAACGGTAAGTAATCACAACGTGAAGGAAATTCATACAGTGAGTAGTGCATTTTACTCTTTGTCCAACTGCAAAAATGCATACATGCACAGTATATCCTCCCTGAATAATAGTGGTGCACCAACACCAATTTTTAGAGGAAATGCAAATACTGAGAGCTGAGAACTTGAGTGCTTAGAAAAACAAAACAGTAATAAACAATAATAATAAAGGTGAAAATGAGCAGAATGTTCTTTTTTACAAATGCTGACTTTTCAGAATTTTCATGTTAGTTCACCCATCAGTTAACAATAAATTAATAAAGTAGAACAGAAACCAGCAAACACATGTTGCAGTTTTTTGAGTAATGCAGAGTACCTAGGTGACAGGGAGCTCTATGGTACAAGTGTCTTTGACAAATTTATGCTTTTATTTTGAAGGTAATGTTGTGTCAACTCTTGTATTATCATATATCTGGCTGCTTCAGGAGCTCCTTTGGCTCTACACCACTCTCAGCACTGCTTGGTTTGGCACAGTTGGCGCCTTGTTTCCCTGAAATAAAAGAATCAACACAGTACAGACATCAATCTTTTGTTCTCCTGTTGGAACAGTATTGAGTTGTGCCCTTAGTGCACAGCTGGGTGTGTAAAAATTCCAAAATTAAACTAATACTTATACAGCAGCTATAAAAATAGAATGTGTATGTGTTGTCTTACAATTATATATTTAGCATCACATCACGTATGTCATTTGCATATGAGAAAAGGGTTGTGAGAGTTGTATAAAAATGAGCAGCTCAGATTTGAAGTTTCAGTTTTACTTCCTTTTATTGATTAGTAGCTGCTAACATACAGTACAGATATGACTTGCAAACAGATGGTGACTCTGTGAATTTTGAGTGGAGGATATAGGTGTGAAGTGCTTCATCCCTATCTGACCACAGTGTAGTGCCTTCTGTCCAGATTATTATTATTATTATTATTATTTTTTGGTGAAATCACTTCTGTCATGAACATCTGCCTTTGTCTTTCTTTATTGTTTATGAGCTGATAGGATAATGCCTTTGTTTCTTTTTTTTAGCCAAACAATGGTGCCAAATCCATTCCAATCAGAGATAAAGGCTTTCTTGTCCAGGTAAATACTCATCTTCATCTCACATGTCTCTTTTCCTGTCTCCACTAACAACTACAGGAGGCACTGTAACACATTTTCCAATTCCAGATTGATCCACATTATAATCACTATGCAGTCTAATAATTGAAGAATGGATTCTGAAGATGAGGATCTGTTTTTCTCTTACTCAGCTTCAAGAAAAAAATGACATCCAGAACTTAAATTCAAGCAAGCAATAAACTGATTTCAAACAAAAGCTTTCGTGCCAGTTTTTAGTCAGTTCATAGACAGTTTATAAAATCTCAGTGAATAAAAGAACCTTGATAGGTGTCTCATTCAACCGCTGTAGGTGGCAGCGCTGTTCCTAAGGATTCCTAAAGTGACGATGATGGTGATTACCATGATTGTCTGATCACGTCTGACTCATATCAACTTCATCATCATCAATATGATCACACTTGCTGCTAGCCCCATGTTTGCTGCTAACATGTAAAATCTGTGCTTGGACTAAATAAAAGGATTAAATTTGAGAAATACAGGACTGATTATAACTAAACTGTACCTAAACATGTTCATGCTTCCCAGGGAATGAACCCTATCAATTTTGGTGTCATCACCTTTCCTCTAGTGTCACCCTCAGGCCAAAATGTCGAATTTGCACTACATCTAATTGTATGATTACCATGATATTTGGTGAGTGCATTCTTACTCCCACAAGGAAGATTGCTTTTGATGACTTCATGACCTTTCCTGTAGTGCCACCATTAGGCCAAAAATGTCAAATTTTATATTTCAAAATCTATGAGGCTGATTGCCATGAAATTTGGAAAGCATGTTTATGATACCCTGTCAACTTTGGTGACCATGACCTTTCCTCAGGTGCCACCTTCAGGCCAACATGTACAATCCCCATTCTCTCTTAATTTTCCTGAAATTCCTTGGGATAACCCCCAATACAAAGTTATTGCAAGCTTTGTTATCGTTGAAAAGCTCAGCTGAATCAGTCTATTACTTTCTAACTTCCTTCTTGCACCATGCTGTACCAAACATAAATTCTTCTAACTCCTTAGCCACCTCGACATTGTTTTGTGTATCATCCCCCAAGGACACTCTTTCATCTCCCACCTTTTAGCACATCCTTAACTTCCATGCTCCTTGACAGCACTTCTTGTCAAACCAAACTCCAGAAGATATCAAAGTCTACACAGATGCTGCACCATCTTCTGGGGTTTCTACAAAGGAAAATGGTTCTCAGCAGAATGGGCTCCAGAGTTCCTCCTATTTTCTTAAGGCTCTTGTCACCCCTTTTCTGCTTTTCATAAACCTATTCTTCCATTCCTCATGAAGAATGGATCCCTCTGCCCTGTCGTCATCACTGCTCCTTGGTGGGAACACAAATGGTCAAAGAAATTCATACTAATTCACTTCATGAACCCCTCCACTGTGGACTCCATGCCCTTCATGACCCATCTCACCTGGTTATCAGTAACACACCAGTGTATCTCAGGGAAATTTACTCTCACGGTCATTTTAATGCCATTGCTGACACTCTCTCCTGGTCCTGGTTCTGGTCCAGAAGTTTAGAATCTTAGTCCTGTAAGTCCTATATGGCAATATTGATCTAACCCCAGCTCCTTCATTTTTAGCAAAGATATTCAATGTTTTAATCCCACACTCGTGAATTTAATTAACAATCATCAGTGGACTTGTTACATTTATTGGACAATCCTTTTCAACTTCATCTTCCCCTCATCTTCCCCCTTCATCTTCCCCCTTCATCTTCCCCTCATCCCCTCATTCGATCTCATTCCTCTCATTACTTGTCTGCTTCGTCTGCTTCACACATTGTCAATCCGAATATGCATGAAGAAAGTCTGCCTCAGTGGAATCATCTTCGTCTCCAGGTTGCTGACCGGCACTCTGAACCCCTCATCCAGCCATCTGTAAATGTCTCTGCTCATTAGACGAACATCATCACTAGTACTCGAACATCAGCACATTGTCCTCCAACATCAACTGTCATTATAATTATGCATTAAATTCATATCAGATTAGGGTTAAACATAATGTTTTTATGTCAGCAGGAGATCTGTTTGGGCTTGCTGAAGACACTATATTTTTAAATCTTGAGTTACTATATATTCAGTTCCTTTAATTATTACTTATTTTAATGTTTAATTATTCATTGCTTATCTGGGGAAACCACCCAAGAAACTCTTAAGGGAACAAAAAAGTATATTCGAAAGTGAGCAGTGATTATTGATTTAATGAACAATATAGACGTTTTTTCATGGTGATAATTGGATGATTGTTTATTGTGTCATAATGTATTTTTTTTTTTATCAGCTCTAACATTCATCTGTATGTGACAAGGGACAGTTTTACTTTGATGTCAGACATGGCACCCAGAGCATTTTTACTTTTAGTGTTTTTGGAAATTGTAATCCCAGTATTCCTATTTATTGGCCAGTATCACTGTCCCCAGCGGCTGCTTGTTTGACATTGAATCATAAGCCATTATGAAGCATAAGTCATTATATTTTACAGTGTTTTAAATGTACTGTCATTATTTGAAGCATGCTAAATTTCTGAGAAGTACATGCTTAAGTTCATGAAATCAGCAATTTTTCCAGGAGTAACTATAGCCAGATATCCCAGTTGTGTCTCTTTTGTATGATGATACACAATAAAACTGACAGGAAACTGATGATGGTATTTTGTTACAGATAATGGAGTACGCAGAGCAAAGGATTCCTGTTCTTAACGAGTTTTGTGTTGTGTGTGATGAACCTCACGTGTTCCAGAATGGGCCGATGCTAAGGGTGAGTAACAGAACTGAACTTGACCCAAGATCAGTCTTTTCTGTGTGTGTGTGTGTGTGTGTGTGTGTGTGTGTGTGTGTGTGTGTGAGATGAGTGATGAAAGTAATCAATGGTAAACTGAAAAACTGAAAGCTTTCTTGTTTCCAGGAAGGTTTTGGTGAGTGATTAAACTATGTTGTAATGGCTTGTGGTTGTTCCTTATACAAAGGTGATATCCTTTAAGAGTTCAGTGAAATTAAACAAGCTGGAACTCAAGCTCTGCTCTGGCTTGGATTAATTTTGTTGACATCATATGTTTAAAATCAAGAAGTGATAATGACATTTGTTTAGTTAGTGACATGTGGAAGGGATTTCCTCCCCAAGTGGGGAATATTAATGTAATAAATATGGGCTCTTTTTACACAGGGACACTGATTGTGGAAAATAATATTTTCAGTTGTAAGACATATTCATGCAGTATCTAAAAATCATCATTCTCATCATTATTTCCTTCAGGTAGCAGGAGGTTCGGATCATTATGAAAATAGGTCGGATAGGATCTCCTGTTGGGGCAGGCTGTAGGAGATATTTGAAAAAAAAAAAAGAAAAAAAATCCTGTGTATCACTCTTGTCTTGCCTGAGTTTCCTAGTAGAAACCTAGGATCATCTGTCTGTCTCCTGCTTGTTCTCTGCATTTGGGTCTCTCTGTTTATACCTAAAAGAATAACCACACCACCGTAGATCCAGCAGAGATTCCCTTGCTTTGTTCTGCCATCACACCAAGGACAGCCTTTGGGTCAGCATGAACAGACGAAATCTCAAATATCAGATTGTCTCTCCAAACTTGTCACTATATAACAGATCATAGGCCAATCTGCTGCCTCCATTGCTGCTCCCACACCATCTGCCTCTGAAACTCCTGGAGCACTCGGTCTGCCTCAGTTCAGTTCCTCTCTACCAAGTAGGGAAACCCCCTCACCAGAGCCTATGAATGGATGCAACAGGCTTACTCCTGAGGAGATGGGGGTAAAGTAAAAGAAGAACTGTTGCCTGGTCATCTTTTACGTTCCAGCAGAAGACAGGGCTCACCAGTAACCAGGAAAATAGAGGGTGGGACATATTGTTTCCTCTTCCCCAGCCTCCTCTTCTTGCAGGATTCCTGCTGATTTTCCCAAGATGGACCAGGTTCATTGTCTCACTGTTCACATTGATTCTGGAGCTGCAGGCTGCTTCCTAGATATTTCCTTTGCTCACTCACTCTCTACTTCTGACTGTCAGAGTCCCACGGAGCGACTGCCCTGGAATGTTTGCCCTGTGGGGTCTGGCACTGTGCATTCCTCGCTGAGATTTTGGGACTGAAAGTAGAAGGCAAGCACTATGAAAAGATCTAGCTTCACTTATCTCAGTCTCCTGAGCTGCCCATTGTTCTAGGCTATGCTTGGCTTGTACAGCAAACTCCTCACATCAGTTGTCCCACTGGTACCATTCTTGTGACTGCTTCTCTGCTAAAGGCCTTCTGAACTATGTGGTTGCCCCCATGTTCCCTCTGAATATGATGATCTCGGATTCATATCAGAGAGGGAGACAAGTTGAAAATGGCCTTCAACATTCCATAAGGAGATTATGAACACCTGATCATACCATTTGGTCTCACCAGTGCTGCAGCCGTGTTCCACGACCTGGTAAATTTTTGTCTTTTGTAGGTGACTGACGACCTCTCTGAGAATATCCAACATGTCTGTCATGAAGAGCACCTCTTGGAGAATCAGTTGTTTGGCAACATTAGTGGACGGTTGATTGTTCTGAGCGGGCGACCTGCCCACTCTTTCATTCTGTCCCAGCACTCTTCTGTAGATCACAAGCTCTGTCCCTGTGGCTTCTTCCCATGCCACCTTGACATTTCGGAGATCAGCTATGACATTGGCAGTGGAGAACTGTTGGCAGTTAAGGTGGCACTGCAACAATGGAGTCATTGGCTGGAAGGAGCTGAGCATCCCTTTGTCATTTGGACCGACTATAAGAACCTGGCCTACATCCAGTTGGCCAAGCACCTCTACTTCCAGGAAGCTTGTCGGGCTCTTTTCTTTGATAGATTCAAGTTCACCCTTTCCAATCATCCAGGCTTGAAATCCAAGCATGATTCTCTGTCACATCAGTTGGACAACTTTGGAAATGCTTTTGTTTACTGTGCAGTTAATGTAAACTTATTTTTGTTAGTGTCACTGTTTGCGCTTAATTCATGTTAATAAACACTATTAACAAATATGTATCACAGCCTTAAATAATGCAGCTGTTCATGTGAAATTAATCTAAAAACTAATCTTTGTCAACATTCTTATTCATATTAATAAATACATTAATTACTTACTTAACACGTAGGTAATGGACTCTTAATGTAAATTGTTACCGCTAAAATAAACAAATAATTCTCATATAAATGATAAAAATAAGCATATGATATTATGCCTCCAATTGCATGTGTCTAGTCATTTTAGTTTGTACTGAGTTCGGAATCTACTTCTAAGCCTGACAGTTTATTGACATATTCTGTTAATTCACATGTCGTTCCCATTTCAGGCCATGGTTAAAAATTCTAGTGGTCATGTTCACCTATTTTCTGGCAGCGTGTTGCATGTTTATGATCCGTATGGGTGTCAATATTTAAACAGCTTGTGGCTGCTTTCCTATCTGATTTTCAACAATGGTGCCACACGTCTTCGCTTCTTTGACTACAGGAAAAACAATTTTCGATGTTCTTGGAGTAGTTAATTGCAGCAATCTACGTCTACTGTAGCCCTTAGTTGTTTTTTTTTTTGTTTTTGTTTGTTTGTTTGTGGGTATCAGAGTTGCAGTGAAGATAAGCGCAGAGACATTGTCGCCAAAACAGATAGAAAGCAGGTACCAGCTGTTTAATTATCGATTTTTAGGCTTTTATTATTAGTTAGGTTGAGGGTCATGGTGCTAAGTAGTATGACAATAATATGCATGTTCAAGGTAAGGGTAGAAGTGAGTAACTGTAGAGGACATTTTGCCATTTTACCCCAGCCAACATTTATATTTGATCTGTGTCTCATATGATCTATGCTGAATTGAATAATAGGTCTCGAGGATTTGCAAGAAGTCTTAAGTTACGGAGAGAAAAATAGAGATAGCATGAAGAGTTTTACAAGCTGAAAACAAGTTTGAGTTGAGAGTGGTTGTGAGAATGGTTGGTTGTGCTATGTCCAGTTGTTCAAGTTACAATAGAAATAGTATTTCATATGCTACAGAGTACAGATCCACAAAGATGGAAGCTGTGACTGCATTGTGTTATGGTTTGAAGCTACTGTGTGAGCGCCCTATGACCTCCCTTGGCCTACCAACTACTCTTACTCATATTTGCTGTACTCTTCTCCCTTATTCTCTCTTAATCTCTTCACAGCCTACGGTGTGTGAGAGGGAGCTGTGTGTGTTTGCCTTCCAGACACTGGGAGTGATGAATGAAGCAGCAGATGAGATTGCCACTGGAGCTCAGGTACAGCACACATGTGAAACTCACACATCAGCATGTTCCCCTACGTTCCCCTAAGTTCATTGTTTCTGACTGTTCCTGTGGACATGGAATTTCAAAAAACAGAAAAACGAAAAATAAATAAAATGAAATAAAAAATTATGGAATATTGATAGCAATGCCAATACTAACAAAGTATTTATCAGCAGTGCTAATGCTAACAAATGCTAACATTTGAACATTTCTCATAAATCACATCACATTTTTATAGTTTTTTTTTTTTATTGTATCGTATTATAACACCTTAAATGAGTACATGGACTGGTTTACCTGCAATATGGATTCAATTTATGCTTAACATGCCTCCAGTGGACTAGTTGAGGCTCACTAGTACTGTCTTATTTAAGGCCTTTACATACAGTAAACTCTAATTCCATGTTAGTTCCAAAAACATTTTGCCTGCTCCTTTTCAGCCTAATGCCTTTTATTTCTCAATTCTCATTTCCCAGTTTTGTAATGCAGGGCTAAGGGAGCATCATTATCAGCACATTTGACCATTTCCTTCAAACCCCTTTGGTGTGTAGGTGGTAGATTTGTTAGTGTCCATGTGTCGATCTGCACTGGAGTCGCCCAGGAAAGTCGTCATTTTTGAGCCATATCCCTCTGTGGTGGACCCTAATGATCCCCAGACCCTGGCCTTCAACCCAAGGGTATGTACTACATAAATGACTTGATTAAACCAATATGATCAACCTAACCAACATTGTGACTCGCTGAAAGGAATAGGTTTTTTTCCTGATTTATCATCAACTGGGAGTCAGTTGAATATATCCAAAAAGCAGGTGCCTCAGTGGAATAGTTTTGGAGATAACTGGGGAGAGAAGTTTTCAGCCAAAAGCCTGCCTATTCCCTTTAGCTATCCCTTTTATCCTTTTTTTCACAGGGAATCATAGATAAAGGTGTTGCTCATGTTTTTTTTATGTGGATATATCACCAGTATGCCCTTTATAAAACACATGGCCCCACAATAATATGGCTCTTTACAAATGGTATGTGGCACATTTGACTCTCCTTAGCAGAGGTGCAGGGTGAAAATCACACACCGCAGAACAGATGTTGTTCCATGACATATACAAGACATTTTGCCCTCAGTAGGTTTTTGTCAGGTGACAAATTTGTTGAATTCCTACTCTGTACCACAGTCCATGTCGCTGCCTCCCCCTGCTGTTGGCCGAGGGAGTGTGTAGACAAACACTTGATATCTCCACTGCATGTGGAGTTTCACACTTCTATTGTTTTTATCACTGTTGCTTTTATTCTTCAATTCTTTTTATGTTGTATTTTAGATATTTTTTGTGGTGTCTATTGGATGCATGTTTTATTGGATGCTCTATTGAGCATATATTTGGTCTAATTTGGCAGTTGTGACAGTCAACTCTTGGTTCCTTGCCCTGTAGCAGGAGGCACAATACAAGGAAAAACTGTTAATGCGGGCTATTGAATGTAGTGTTGATAGTCATTATCATCATGATCATTCTTAGTTCAATAATACAGGAAAAAACCTTAATATGTAACACAGTAATGCCCACATCTGGCCACATGACTGCATTTATCCCAGCATGAAATAAGACCATGTGTTTTATTATGTTGACTGTGAATATAATATATGATATGAATGATTATGGACATGAATGTGTGAAAAGGTTTTTTTCAGACCTTATAGTTACAACCACAGTCACAAAACACACTCACACTTTATTTATTAATTAATTTATAACTTAGATATCAATCCTATCTGATTATTTAAGCTTTCTACACTTCTGAGCGTTTATTGCTTCAATACTTTGGTAAAAATTCACTGTCATATCTGACAAGAGCTCAGGCTCAAGATACTTTAGCAAGTTGCTCTGTTAATCCTGCATAAGTACGTTTTTTCTGATTCATTTTAGAAAAAGGACTACGACCGAGTGATGAGGGCCCTTGACAGCCTTACATCTATCCGAGAGATGACCCAGGTATTTCAAAACTCTGTGTTGCTATGACCTGCCTATCATTTGACTCTAAAATATAAAGGACTGAGTCTGTAAGTATAATTTTACCTTTATGACTACCTCACAGCCTGTTGGAAGACTGTGACAGCAGATGTCACCTTACAGCACTATAGTTAAGGCAATGAAAGATTTCTAAGGGCAGAAGTATTTAGTTTTATCGGCAAGATAAAACATTTTTTTTGTTTTGTTTTTCCCTATCCCAAGATGGAATCATGTATGGTCCTGTTATGGATGAGCATAGCAAATTATGAAATGTGTCCTCTGAGTTCATGAGTGCCACAGTCCAGCACTATACTTCGGGGAGTGTATTATCTCAAATTCAGTCACATTAGGACATTAGCAGATGTGTCAGTGTGGTGCTAGTATTGGGTTTAACAGAATCCTGCAGTTACAGAATGGTAGATTCTTTAAAATTACATACCTAACTGAAATGCAAGCATGTTGCACATCACCATCTATTTGCACATGGATGGATTTAATGTGTGTATCGGGTACATCCATGGTTGGACTAAAATATAAAATCATCACAGTTTCGGTTTCTTTTGCATTTGACATTGAATACAGATGCTATCAACACAGCAATGTCTTAAGCCCCTGACACACCAAGTGAACACTGGGCTCTTAACTCTCATGCAACCTCGGCCTCTTCATCGGCTAGCCGGCCAGTTCAGCATGTTGAATTGGCAGTGGAGGCAGGTGGTGAGAGAGAGGTTCCTGGTTGGCTGTTTGGTCTAGGCAAATGCGGGCATGCACAGAGACACTAATTTGGCACACATAGATGTCATCCGTGACATCTTACCAAACACAGAAGTAAGCTTCGCCTTCGTCAGTTTTTGTGATACATGAATGAGTGTTACATGAATGAAACCAGGTTACTTGAGAAGCTGGCTTAACAAACAGAAGCTTTTATCTGGCGACACCTTTGTGACTACTCTTTTTTAAAACTGTGTAAATACAGAATATACTGACTAACTGGCAATTGGGTAGAGTTCATTATCTCCATCAAGTTTCTGCAGTGCTTCACTGTGTATGTTTTAAAATGAATACAATGGTTTACTTGGGTTCAGCATATCTGAATCAAAAGTAGAGCAGCCTGCCCACCATCTATGTTAGAGCAAAAAAAGCCTCCACAAATGATCACGTATGCAAATACATGAAAATTCCTCTGCCAAAACCAGAGGACAAGAAGAGAATACTTTTTGATTCCTGTCTTCAAAGGCCCTTTATAGTTTGTACATTCATCTTTTTATTTTACAGGCACCTTACTTGGAGATAAAGAAGCAGATGGACAGGCATGACCCACTGGCTCATCCATTACTACAATGGTAAGAAACTTCAAGTCAAGATCCATCAAGGTTGCTTCATGAGTGCAGTGTCTGTCTTGCAGCAGAAACACAATTCTGAATGATTTAACCTTTTGCAGAATTCTTACTACTCTCTCTTTTCAAAGGATATTAACATTACTTTGCAAAATCTTCATGAATTGTGCACAATCTCAACTAGCCTACAAATAAATATGTTGGCTTTATGTTTTTTGACCAGCACTAAAGATCAGCTGTTCAAGGCATTTTGAATTTATTATTTAGCTGATATAGCGTGTGCTCCCCTGTGCAAACCATGAGTGTGTCTGAGCTGTAATCTTATTAGTAAGAAATGATTTGTATGATTTAGAAGTCACTGGCCCAAATATGAAGCTGTTTGTTGTTAAGGTTAGTTTGTTGTTTGTTTGTTACAGCACCACAATGTGGTCATTTTATATACATTGTTTTCCTGATTAGTGGGAGAGTTTTGGAACTTAACCACTACATTCAGTTGCTCTTGGGCTCATGGTCTGTGGGACACAGATTAGTTTAAAGGTGCTCTTCTGTCATTTCATGACCTCGGTCGTTTTCAAAACTCCTCAAACAGTTCATCTCAAAAAGTGATGTACAATTATCTCACCATTCACTGAGATTGTGATTGGTGGAGCTAATCTGACATCACTCAATTGGAAGAGTTTTGAAAAGGAGGTTATGAAATCATATAGGAGTATATATTGGAAATTTGGAATTTTTCATTGCATTTCCTGCAGTTCTGCATAATAGAGTTAGCCTTGAACACAATAAAGGTAAGTGAATGATACAAACATACATCACTTAGCATTTCATATAATGACATTTAGATGCAAAATAATGGCTTGGAAATTTGCAAACCTGTTGTTTATTCTGTTTGTAGCTTGCTGCTACATTATCTCTTTTTGGATTTGAACTTGTGGAAAAACCTTGCATACACCTTACCCCTCAAGATAAACAGACAGCAACATGTTGATTGACCACCTGACAATATGATTGCTGCTATCATGTAAAAACTTGAGATCAGCTGTCAGCCTTCTTGGCACTGTGTGTACCAGCAGTGTACGCACAGTGATGAGTTCCACTTTGTACCTGACAAAAATTGCCCCTGCTCCTTGGAGTGGAGGGACAGAGTCATTTTTAAGGCCAGTGGAAAGTAGGTTACCTTAAAATCACTTAAAACCTGACAGATTTGCAAGTAAAAATAGCGCATTAACCTACCCTGCCCTGTATACTCTGTGTATTTTAGAAAAATACACAACCTTCCCTTAGGCAGGGGGAAAAAATACATTACCTTCCGCCTGTTTTGAAACATGTTCGGCACCTTTTAAATGTGAGGTTAGGGTAAAGTAGGTGAGACACCTACTTCTGTGTCGACAAACCAAGAGAGAAAAGCATCGATCTTTTGTCTGTTGTCAAACCAAAAACAAAACATGTAAAACCGAAATAAGTAAAAAGAACAAATAAAATGGCATTCTCAGACCAGGTATTTTGACTTTCAATGACAGGTTGGCCAAAATCTATTTTCAATACAAGCTCTTTGGGTAGGCTAGTGTACCAGTTAGCTAGCAGCACTGGGCTACACAGGCTGTGCTCATCCAAGCTGGTCAACATTTCAGTAGCGATGTATGGAGAGAGTCTTCAACCATGGTAATACTGTTATAAAATATATGATCACTGGAACAAAACTGCCATAGCAACAGCTCATTTAAGCCACAGGGAATATGACTGAATCTGCTGTAATACAATTTGAAAGTAATGACTGTTTCTTGTCCTTCTAGGGTGATATCCAGTAACAGGTCACACATTGTCAAACTCCCAGT
The DNA here is from genome assembly GCA_900302615.1 of Holocentrus rufus. NCBI lineage: Eukaryota > Metazoa > Chordata > Actinopteri > Holocentriformes > Holocentridae > Holocentrus > Holocentrus rufus. The sequence continues at coordinate 10,566 of OMLF01037099.1, read as the reverse complement.
CACAAGAGTAAGTGGTTTTCTTTACAAGTGCCAATAAGAAATGCAGTGATTGATTCAAAGTTTTCAAATGATCCAATCGATTTGCTTTCTCAAGCTGTATTTGGAGGTTTTATGAACAGCTTGCATATTTGACAGATAGTTAAAAAATGTCAGAAAAAGCAGATGGTGGCACAATTAATGCATGTTGACTAAGAAATATGTGCTTTTGTATGCAGTATTATACTGGTAACTCAGTTTGCAAAAGAATGAAGTGTTAAGATAAATGGAGGTAAGTGGAATTGCTGATGAATTCTGCAGCTCCTTATTTCATGATCATTATTAATGGCTTATCTCAAATCTCCACGAGGCTTATATAAACTCTTAAACTCTCTTATGGTATTTCAGTTTGCCTCAGCCTTGGTGGATGTTCTTAAATATGCCAGTGTTGTCATATGGAAGTCCATCTCATGTATTCTCCGCTGATCCACTCATGTATTCTCTCCTAATCCTTGGCTTAATTGAAGCTGTCTCAATGAAATTATTCTCTCAGCTGTTAGTTGCAGAGGAAAGTAAGTGTGCAATGATAAGAAATAAAATCAGCTTCCTGTCATCTATTCTGGATTAACAGCAACTGAAGTTCATGCACACACCACACCAGTTCCTCCTGCTTAGCAGTCCACCTGCCAAAGAGTCCAACTTCCGTGCTGCCAAAAACCTGTTTGGGAGCACCTTTGCTTTCCAGTAAGTTTATTATTAAGCCTCATACCTGACATGTGCGTCTTGTGAAAATAAGAACATTTTGAACAGTCATTTAAAGGAATACTCCAACGTTTTGGGCAAAATACCCTTTCTCCAACTTACCCAGACTGAAACAAGATGTTCAATACCATTTTCACGTCTATACGTCCAATGGTTTGGTTCCAATGGGTAGCATTTAGTGTTAGCTTAGCATAAAGACCTGAAGTCTATAAGAGCCATTAGCCTAGCTCCATCAAAGTGAAAAAAATAAACCTTACAGCAATTCGGAAGCTGTCTTATTTACACAATGTATTGTGTATTTGAATTTTTGTTTTAAACACAAGAGTCATTTTAGGAGAATTTAGATGGTAGGAACTATAACCACTGTGTTCAACACATATGTTCAGTGGTTACAGTTCCTACCCACTACAGTTCCTACTGCCTAACTTCTCCTAAAACAACTCTTGTTTTAAAAAAGAAAATCTCCAAGACATGTAATGTTACACTGTGTAAATAAGACAACGACTTATTTTTTCACTTTAACAGAGTTAGGCTGATGACTCCTGTAGACTTCAAGTCTTTATGCTAAGCTAACATGAATTGCTACTCAGGGACTGAACCAGTGGTAGTACAGAGGTGGAAATGGTATGGAATATCTTGTTTCAGTCTGGGTAAGCTGGAGAAATTTTGGGGATCTTGTATCTCAACAGAACTGTACAGGTTTACTCATGGAAGTAACTCCAGAAATAAATATTCTCTTTAGATATTCACTCAGATACCTTTAAAAATAATGTAGTGAAGCATCTCATTACACAAGCTATGTGCAAGCAGAACTCCTAAATAAGAGTTACCTCGACAGAAATGGTTTTGGCAACACCTTTTAATCTTTGTTCACACTGCTAGCAACTTGGTTGATGTATCAGACTACTCTGACTAACTGTGGGAAGTGCAAGAGGCTCTCATTGTGTCTGTGTTGTGTCTGGAGTTACAAAATTTGAAACAGGCTAATCGTGTTATCATGTGTGAAAGGTTAATCATATGTGAAAGTGTCACTGTATTATAACCAGTCATCATACAAATACACAGAAGAAGCCTAACTGCCTAGCCTGCTACCTTCTTCTTGTCATTTTGCACTTGCCAGGCGCAGCTGTTGTGTGTGAAACAAAGTCACATTTGTAGGGATACAAGAACTTGCAGATAGCACATCAGATCAGCAGTGTTCAACTGTCTCAGCCAACAAGCTTGCTGATCATCCAAACAGGTTCCCCTGGTTGCTTAGCTCTGCAGGATATGAATGGCCTAATTTTGACTCGTTGATTATGTTGATTGCATAGCAAATCTTTGAGGCAAGTTTGTTTATAAGTGTGAATTTGTGGGGAAAAAATGTTTGGTAATAGGAACCTTTATTAGCAGTAATCAAGTATCAGTGTATCTCCTCAGTGGTTCCCACATCGAGAACTGGCACTCCATTTTGAGGAATGGACTGGTTGTGGCCTCTAACACCAGACTTCAGGTAATACCTTGTTGAAATGTTTCCACACCAGTTACATGACATAACTGATGTTTCTAAATCAGACCAAAATTATTTTAATCATCATGACTCATGTATAAGACGTTTCAAAAAGTGTGCTGTGTGAGTATAGTTATAGTACATTCAATTATGAGTGTGCAAAGTATTGTATAGTAATGTTACTACAACAATGGGTTTCATTTGGCTTTTGCTACATCTGTGGCCTTATTATATTTTCTTGCAGCTACCTAAACTTCAGTGTTAATATGGGTGTTCAGAATATAGAAAATTTTTACTGACATAGCCAATTTTAAAAGGCCCACTCTCTTGACTGCGTGTAGCACCTCCAGCCCCAAAACACAAAAAGGCAACAGGCACCTTTCTGAATGGTTCCAAAAAGATGTGGAAAAACATATAATCACTTGAGTGGGGAAAAGGCTTGGCTTTACCACCTTTCACTTCTGTTACCTTATTCACTTTATACAGCTTCAATCACTGTAAACAAAAGAGAATGGTGCAGCACTTTGCCTTTCTTGTGTATGCTAAGATTTTTTCTCATCAGTGGCATCACACCATTTGAAAAGTTGTGTGCTAAAGATATCTAAACTCAGCCAGTTTCCAAATTTAAAGCATTTGGCACATGGAAAGGCCTTCATCTTAAACACTCTAAACACTCTCATTTGTAACTTTAGAAGCAATTTACAAAGGTAATTTATTATCAGATTATCAGACACAAATCTCATTAAATTAAATGTTCATTTCAGTCATAAATATTAATGTCAAAACATTTAGTATTTGCTGTCATTGTTCACTGTTGGCTTTAGATAAATTCACCTCTCTCTACTACACTACATGAGACTGAGATGATTGAAAACAGTGTAGATGAACAAATTTATATAGAAATGTCTATTTTTAATCAGTATTTTTCCGGTGTGGAGTTCAGTCCAGCTTTATCAGTCAAGCCCATGAGTGCAGTATGGTAGCACTTGTTGAAGCTCTGTCACTCCTTCACTCACATGGTTTACTGAGTAATTTATTTGGTTAGAAGCATTTTTCCAATGATATTCCAGTGATTTGACACTGAAAGTATTTAACAGCTAACCATGAGTATGCATGGGTTTCTCTGACGTGAAACATT
>OMLF01037097.1:0-11428 GCA_900302615.1 Holocentrus rufus | reverse complement strand
ATGATTCAAGGTATTACTGAATGAATGGATACGATATGAATAAACGTGTGTGTGTGTGTGTGTGTGTGTGTGTGTGTGTGTGTGTGTGTGTGTGTGTGTGCGCTGTGTGTGTGTGTGTGTGTGTGTGTGTGTGTGTGTGTGTGTGTCAAAACCCCTCCTCTATTATTCCCTCAAACCATCTGCAGTAAATAAGCATCTGTTCTTGATCAACTTAAGTTAAAGTCAAATAAAAAAATAAGAGTTGTTAATGCCGACCACACATTCATTACCATTTCTACAGAGCAGACTTGATTTGTTCATGGTTGTATAATGCTAATGCTAAACCTGTAAAGCTAGGCCTTACAGGCTCCACTCACACTGCAGCTCCAAAGTGTCCCAGTTCTGATATTTCCCTCACATACAACAAAAATCTGATGCTTTCAGGATTGCACAAAGTGGTATGCAGACACATTTTTTGATTTTGTCTTACCCCACATGGATTTGTGCATAAAATCAGATCCCGAGGCTTGCGACCTCCATGTGACTTGTATTTGAAGGTTCAAATCAGACTTTGTCCGCATTGCCATGGCGATAAATCAGTCTTACAACCTTCACCTGTGACAGCTGTCATCATTTGTGCATGGAAGCTGCACTGAGACACCACAATGGAGCAAACGGCAAATAACACACTTTACCTACTTTAAACAAACGTGTTCAAAGAAAGAATAAAAGGTGACATCTGTTGTTGCTATGCACATGCATGTGTTTTCAGTAGGGAAATTAATGATTGATCATTGATCAATTAATCACCATGAAGAAGTAGTTTTTCATCTATTTTTCATGAACATTTTCCAGTAACTTTCCCCCCTGCCTCTCATTACTAAATGTTTTAGGACTGCAGCCTTCATATCAGTTCATTGTTTTCATGTGTCTACTCCACGTCTTCAATGTCCATCCAAATCTCAGATGTTAAAAAACAAAGCTTTCATAGAGGGGAAAAAAACATTTAGTCTTCATAGCAAAATTGTCTACATTTTATCATAGATTAGTTGATCATTTGATGCAACTGATTGATTGATTCACGAAATTTCTAAAAATCTGCCACCCTTGACCTCCCTGTCTGTTCGTATCGGTATCAGAAGAGATATGACCCATCAACAGTCAAACAAACACTTTGCCTCGCTCGCTCTTGCTTTTCTCAGGGTGCAGCAGTAAACAACACAGCAGCAGAGCGTGTGGGAGGGACAGGAGGCTTTAACTGCTGCAGGTTGATTGGCAGGTGTCCGATCCAATACACGAAAGGCAAGTCATTAAAGGTGGTAAGGTAATCTTGTTGAGCCGTCTGTCGGCCTGCCAGCTCGCTTGGACGCAATCGCCCTGTCTTGCACGCACACACACACACACACTCATGGAGAAAATACACTCACATCAATTACTTGTCCATCCCAGGATGGAGCCACAGCGGGAATGTGTGTGTGTATGTATGTCTGTGTGTGTGTGTGTGTGCAGCATAGATTAAAGGGAGCCAGGGCTGGTCTGAAGTAGAAAGAGGATCAATGGTGGAGCTCAGTCAGCCATGGCCGCAGACTCTGTCAGACTCTGACCTCAGACACTAGACAGATAGAGTGGTGTATCAGTAGGTGGGGATGAATCCACTACACACACATGCACAGATTTTAGGAGTTTCTTTGCAGCCAAGTGCTGCTTTACAGCCCCTTTTAGAACCCAGCATGACCAAAAGCACCCAATTTACTGCTGGACCTTATCAGATGGACGATAACGGGTTTGAACTTGAACTTGGGACCGCTGGCCGAGGAGAGCCGACTTTCCACAGCAAACAATGCCTCGTATTGTGTCTTTGCTTGTCATCTTAAATGTTTTCGTTCGCTTGTTTGTTCTTGTTTGGTGGTTTGCTTTTGTTTGTTCAGAAGTGTTTTCATTAGCCTCTTGGAGTTTTTTTTTTTCTTTTTTTATCTCACCTGCAACAATTTGTCATTTGTTTCTGCTCTTCTGTGTTTTTTTTTTTTCATGTCATTATATTTTTATCCCCTTTTCTTGTTGTCACTTCACTTCCATGTTTTATCACTGTGCAAATAAACTAAAAGTGAGTCAAACTCGAACTGACATCGTGCTGCTGGAAGAAGCACATGAAAGCAAGAAGAAAAGATGTGTTCATCCATATACGAGATAAGGAATAGATGCAGAGTATAAAGCCAGTGCCTCAGGTGGATGCATAACTATAGTCTGTGGGTACAAATAGAAAGTGAACATCATTCTGTGTACACCATATCAGTGCACATATAGTGGATGTTGTATAATCTTATTTCCATGCATATCTACCCACATTCCCACAATGTTCATGCAACGGGGCGTTGATTTATCAGTATTGCTGAAGCTAAAATACTGATTCCAATAACAAAACATGTCTGACATGCAAACAGAGTGGGTTCTGCCTTATTTGTGCTGAAAAAAATGAATGCTGTTGACAAGACTCTACTGTAAACAACTTCCACATAATTTTGGAGATGAATTGTTTACATTAAATCTGTATAAGCATCCTGTTGCTGTTTGATTACGTTGATAGTCCATTTTCTTAGCAGTATGCTGTCTACTGGTAATAAAGGGACAGTCCAACCTAAAACAGAATTGGGAAACAGTATATCATTGGTCATCATCTTGCTCTCAATTTGTAAACACGAGCAACGCTCTCCCAGTGCTACGAACAAGAAGGCCAAGTGTCTCTCGGGATCAAGAGATAAATCCTCAAACAGCTCCACTCACAGTCACAGGGACTTTGTGCCTGCTGTGACAACGCCAGGGGAGATTTTATTGTTAATCCAAGCACATTTTATGCTTCATAACTGTTAGCTCTCTAAGAAAGTGCAGCTCACTCAGAGGTAAAAGCTCACACAAAGTTTCTGCGATTACACCTCCAGTTTGTTTCCTTTGCACAGAACAACAGTTTCTGTGTTCTCGTTGACCCAAACAAGCCAAACTAAGTGGGGAAAGCGCTCCGGGGTTTGAAATAACAATAGCGGAAAAGTTTACTGTGTCACATTTTTGTATTTGGTTTGTTTAGGTTCACACTGCCCAATTACAAGCAAACCAGGGCTTGTAAACAAGAAGTCATATGAACTCATAAGTAGCTTGTTTATTGGACAGAGTTTTGGCAACCGGTCACCCTGCCAGGTTCGAGATTTTTGGTGGCAGGGGCAGATCAGAACAAATTTGATTCCAGCTCCTTCGTTAAGCTTGATGGATTTGTCTTGCTCTGCGCCATACTTTACCTTCTCTGGTTAAGAGCACATGAAGAAATAGCTGAATATGAGCATCAGTCCAGACTGTGGTTTCCTCTTTCTTCATTGTGTTACGTCTCATTTTCCAAACATGAGGATCTGCTGGCAATCAGATGTCAACATCCGTCTCCTTGTGTCCATAAACACTTGTGTTTTGAGATGTTTCCTGTAGCTGGTTGGAGCCTCCAGGCACGCTCCTTTAGCCTGCAGTCAGTTTCCAACTCATTCTCAGCTGAGAGCCTCCAGGTTTTGTCTCTTGGTGACATCACAAATTAAGTCCTCTTGGTCCTCTTGGATCCTAGCTTTGGGAGCGAGTTGTTCATGCACTTAATAAAACAGACTGAGCTCATCAGCGTAATGTATGCGAACCCAGATTTAGCTTGGATTATTTTCGCTTTAATGTAGGACCATCAGGGGAAAACGACTCCCCCTGCACGGGCTCTGGGCTCTCTGACATATTAGACATATTACTCCATAGGATTACATGTTTCGCTAAGACAGGCCACATAACATTGAGGACGATATTTATAGCTAGTTACGCACACGACCACATAATTTCATGGCTGTGCATATTCAAGAAGATATAGCCTCTGGCACAGGGGACCGAGCTGTACGTGAAGCTTTTCATACATTATGAATGCCTACACTGAGACGCAGGAATGTACGGTATACATAAGTATCATCACCATCTACAGCAACCCTACACTCTTCCTTCTCATGACCTTCACCATCCTCTTCCTCTTCCTCTTTCTGCCTTGCAGCCTTTTCTTTCTATATGCGCACTGTGTTGTTGTGTTCTCTGCTTCTTCGGTTTGCTGCACTTTTGTTCTATCTTTCTGTCAGTTTTTTTTTTCTTCACAGATATCTGTCCTCCATCTCAACCTCTCCCAATTTCTTTCACATATCTGCCTCCACCTCTCCTCCCTCTCATTCGTCTCCTCATCTCCCTTATACAGTTTCGGCCATGTTTTTTTTCCCTCATTATTCCACCATAATATCCAATTGTCTGTCACCCTGGCTTGTGATTAGCTCTGTATCCCAGCTTCCTGTGTGTGTGTGTGTGTATACACATGTGGGCCTGCATACGTGTGTGTGTGTGTGTGTGAGTGCGTGTGTGTTCCACCTCATCATCAGCCAATCATACGGATCAGCGCCGATGATCCGGCTGGAGCAGGAGGAAAAGAAAAGCGCCCTATTGTTTTCGGACCCGCTCCTCCTTTCCCCATCTCCAGCACAATGGACCAAACCTGTCATTAACGCTTCCACTCCCAGAGCCAAAAGAGCTAATTCATCCATTTATATTTATGTATGCAAAACCCTTCCACTCTGCCATTAAAACAATGCAAATGAAATTGAATCACCCCGTTAATTTGCCTCTCTCTCAATACGCCCAAAAACCCTGGGATAGATGTGAATCTGAGCCTCTTCTGCTTTAGTCACGCGCCGGCGAACATCAGGAAATAACAAAAACACTGTGAGCCGATAACGCTGATGAAAGAGGACCGCGGCCTCAGTGTCAGGCATGGAAAGTCGTTCTTATAGCCAGAAACAGGCTGGCAGGTGGGCTGAGAGAATATTGGGAGGAGGTGGGACTGGAACTGAACATGAAAATTGTTTTTTTTTTTGGAGGATTGGTGGAGCTCAGGGCCACATGACACCTTGATGTCTTCTCTTGGAAATAGACGTTCTTAAACAAACTTCATGTGCACAGATGTGATAATAATTAATCAGCTCCTCTGTAAAGACAAGTCACGTCCATTCATGTTGTAAAGGTGTGAAAAAACACTCTGTGAGACTTGAAAGTTGCCAGGTGGGGGTAATTTACCCTTGTCGAACATTTACTTTTGCTAAAATGACTGCGTTGCCATACCACAGGGTATCTGAAATCACGTATTCTCTTCTGCATTCCATAATTCCATGCTGGCATGTGTTTCCTTGGCTGCGTCCCATTGGCCGAAAAGTCTCTGGCTGGCTGTGATTGGATCTGCTCTGCAGGCTGGCAACGATGCAAGGCCAGATTTCTCCCCCCCAAAAAATGGAAGAGAACAGAAATTGAAGCATGCATTTCGACAGCTTGTACTACAATGATTTTAGCAAAAGTAAATGTCCGGAGTGTGTTGACACAGGAGCTGGCTCAATGAGGTAAGATCTCCCAAAGCACATAATGTTTACATTTGTGCACTCAAAGGTTGTTAAAGATGGAAATTTACTTTTAAGCAATGTATGACTTTTACTATCTAGTGACCAAGGAATAACAACATCAAGATGTCACAGGCCTGTGACTGACACCAATAATAAAGTGACATTTTCACTGAGTACACTAGCTAATAAGAGCAAAGATCCAACAGAGAAGTCTGGTGAAGAGGCAACACATCCCCCTGCAATAATGATACTGCTCTGTCATTTGCTTTTTTGGCTTGGAAACAGCTCTATCAACCACCCACAGATAAGTTGTAGTCATTTTGTGCTCTGGGGCAGTAAAAATCTGACTTATCGCACCTTTCAGAACACAGCCGGGTAGACTATCCCAGGCCTTCCCAGGCTGTTTTATATCCGATCGAGGCCCTAGACTCCCATTTGCTAATGTTTTCTGCAATAGTGGGGAAATAACCGTGCTGGACAGCATGAAACTTCAGATTATAGCAGTCATTCTTATTCATTTTCTCATTGGATTAACTTTTATTGAATGGAGTAACAGTGAAATTGAGCTAATCCTCATTTAATTGGGGACCCTCTGGAACCCAAACCCCAAGGACCTCTGGACCACTGTCCTTTCCTGCCTCAGAAATTGAAGGGGAGACACCAGTACACTGCACATTTCTAACTCTATATGTGTATGGCATTATTGATCACCTTTAATGTAATGCATGCGCTTCGGCAGAGGTACAATAATAATAAATATCATCCTATTAAGCCCAGAAAAGGTGAAGGCTTGGAGATGATTAAGGAATGCGCAATAAATTTGCCCTTAAGGGATATCTTTATGTAGAGCTGGCAAAACGTGGGGTAAGAAACTCAAACTCACACACACACACACCCCAGGTGAATTACAGCTGAAAAAAGCGGTCAGCTCTATCACACTGGCAGCACTATAGCCAACTACCCATTTTACAACATGTTACTCTATTGTATATAATTTCAGTGATATAAAATACAGGCACTAAACAGCCTAAGATAAAATTCCCTGATGGATGATGCATCACAATGAGTGGAACAACATAAGAATTAGCTTTCAAAACAACAGAAATAGATCACATTTTAGTCTCTTGTTGAGAAAAATGAGCTCCTCTGACTGTGGCCTGACTGACATTAATGGTCAGTATTGCGTTTCCAGCTTAGGCCTACAGCAAATGTCCCGAAAATCTCACCCCATGTTTTCAGGAATAGGCTATAAGTGTATATGGAGACATCAGCTTAGCTTTCCATGACAGGCCTATCCATTTTGTTGTGTCTCGCTGCTCAGTTTTGGATACGCATTCCTCCCTAGTCTCACTTTTCAGGATCCTGGCGCTTCCATTTTACATCGGAGGCATTTAGATGATGCTTGTTTTGTGTAGAGTAAGTTTAAACGCCTATATCACTAACATTACAGGCAGCCAGTGGTAAGGAATGGAAGGGTCAAAGCCATCCTGTCAGTACTCCTGTGACCCTAGAATAATCATTTTAGAGGCACGTGCCAGGAAAAGAATTGAAAAAAATAAGGAGAAAGGTGGAAGGTTGTGTTTTTTTCCGTCAGAGCCAGAACAGGAGGAGGATGGAAGAAATGGGATATGATTCAGCGGGGAAATAGTAACATGAAGTACGACTCAAAGAGATGAGTTTTCAGCCTTGGACGGTAAAACGGGGACTGACTCTGCTGTGCTGACTGGAGTGAGAAGGTCATCCAGCCACTGGAAATGAGGGGGAACAGTGGAGTGGAAGTAGCCAGCGGTGGCTTCGAATGGCATGCATTTAATAAATCCCGGTGTTCGACCATGCCGCGACGTGCTCCTCTCCTCTCTGAGGTGACTGAGATTGGTTTCCAAACAGCGAGAGCAGGGGGTGAAGACACGCTTTGCCCCGTGCAATCCAATTGTTTTTTCCTCCATAACCGCAGTGCAGCGATCACATTCAGTATCAAAAACGTCTTAACAGCAGCATAGGAAAGTTCTCCAAACGATGCCAGATATTACTGCCTGTTTTCAGTTTCATGTCCAGCCCCTCTCCAGATAACAGTCATGTGGGCGCTGCATGTGACTCCCCGGCTCCCTTAAGCAAATCTCCTTCATAGTGCTGCATCTCGATTGGGTGAGTGTGGGTGCCAAGTGGACGGTTCCACCCAAACCTCTCTGGAGCAAATTGAGTGAGTCTGGTCTGTGGTGTAGGTATAATGGTCCAGCACTAAAGTTGATTAAATATTGTTTCCGGATAGTGAACAGTCTGCAAGGCCTGGAATGATTTGAGTGGAGTGGAGAGAGAGTTTTAGTTTCCCATGATAGTCTAAATGCTGTTTTAGAAGTTGTTTTTTTCCACCCTGACAAGAATACATTTGGGAGAAATACTGAATGGTAATTGTGCAGGACAAAAATGGAAGGAATAGAAATTGCACTATGCAAATTTTCATCTCAGATGCAAAATTGCAGTTGATGACCATTTAGATTCACCTGGCACCTGACACATGATTTGATGATTGAGGCTACATGGTTCTCATCATCAGCCCAACTCACTAATTACATGCTTATTCTTTTTGTCACCCATTTTTTTGCATACTGCACCTTTATACATATTGAACTTATATATTGGCTACTGGCAGCTTCAATCTAAGTGTCAGTGCAGGTACTGACCTTCAAAAAATGTATTTTAGGGTTTCGAATGTGAAGATGTGGATCGATATGTGTGTGTTTAAGCCTATGTGTGTGTGTGTGTGTGTGTGTGTGTTTTGGGGGTGACTCATCGCTGGGACAGAGGCAGAGCAGAGTGAACTTCAAACAGAGCTGTGGCTCCTTGGGGGTCCATTATACTGGAACTGACATGGTTCTAATGATGCTGGTGTGACTCTGGCAACAAAGGTAGCAGAGGAGTTCAAGGCGAGGATATTCCCATGACAACAAGGTGACTGACAGCTCCCGGGCCGCCGCGGACAGCAGGAGGGCGGGACTCCTGCACCGATGCACTCCCTGATTTGTTGTCAGTGAGTTTGATTGACGTCCGACGGTGACACGACCTCAGCTCTGTTCATTTCGAGATTCGGCACTCAGCTAGTGTCGCCGAGAAGGTAGAACAATGAGATAAGACCATCTGAACCTTCTTCAAAACAGCTTTTTAATTGGACTGTTTCATCAAAAAAGCTGTCTGACAACCATATGCGGAGAGAAAATGCAAAAAAGAAAACTCGCTGTGTAAACAAAGGGAGAGTAATAAACATGCACACATAATCCACACAAACAGAAATGTGTGTGTGTGCTATGGGTCCAACCAATATGAGTTTTTGAAGGCCAATACCAATACTGATATTTGAATGCCAGAATTTTCATTCAAGTATTTAGTGTTTCTCCCAGAATTTTATTATAGTTATGGGCAAAGATGTCTCTGAAACAGCATTTAGTCCATCATGGAAAACTGAAGCAAAGCCAGACTATTGAAATTGTGGAAGGGTTAGCAGGACTTCAAGAAAAGGTGACACATCACACTTTATCTATGATGAGAGGAAAACAAAAAAACAAACATAATCAAACAATTGAATAAAAAAATAAAATGTGCAAATGTGCACTTTTTCAGGCTGTTGTCATGAAGGAAAATCAATAACATCAGCAGTGCGTGATATGACCGGCCGATATCTGAAATTTAATACATTTAAATGCAAATAGAAAACAGATATCTCAGTCAAACCTTGGTGTGTGTACACACTCAAAAATCCATTCCTTGAAAAATCACTTTTTCATATAAGAAAGCACTCACAAATATGTAAATGCACATATTGGACACAAACCCAAGCAGACACATACACCTGGACCGACAGAAAGCACAAGTAAACAGCCTGCATTTTGAATTCCTACTGTCATTGATGTTTTAATGGCAGGTGCTCTGTCATCTGAAGGAGATGAGATGAAATGAACAGCCTATTTACAATTAGTTAGCTACCAGTACCAGATGACTGCAGCTACAGCTGATTAAAGCTTCAACATACAAGCACCTAGCGTCACCGACGGGTACTAAAACGCTCTCTGAACAAGGCTGCACAGCAGAGTTAGCGATAAAAGCCAAGACTGCCACCGCTGTCCAATTACCGGAGAAATCTGGGCGTGTTCCCTGTTGGAGAGTTTCAGCACGTCAGACGCTTGTGACATTAAAATTGTATGACTAACAGCTGAGATACAGACTGGAGAGGGGCAACAATTTAGGGCTGAAGCATGTTATCAAATCACAGGAAAGTGGTGGAGTGACAGCGCCGCTTGAAATACAGGCTGAGAAGAGAGAAAGCCAGATGAAGGAGGTGTGATCGAGGTAACAGTGATTTCCAAAAGCTTCTTTTTCTTCTTCCTTCGCCTTGCTTGTAAAGGGATCCACAGAAACTAAACCCTCCATTCATCCGCACAAAGGAGAAGGGTGGAGCTGGATGTCTGTATGATACCACAGCAGACCAACAGGCTGAGGGAGATTTTCCAAGCAGGGATTGAGGACACATTTTTAAGTGTGTGTACATGAACGGTAGGGCTGCTAGCCGAAGGTGTTGGCCATATTCACATGCCTCATCGGAATGTCAACAAGGTTGCCACCCAAAACACCCTGAAACGCGGTCCCATGCCTCATGATTAATCCCATTGTCAAAGGGACAGCTTCACACGTGGGAATATTTCAACAATTTCATTCCACATAGAAACATGATTGTTGTTTCCTCAGTCCTCAACCTTGCATGAGTGGATTTGTCATTACAAACACATGCCGTGCATCAGAGCTTTATTCAACACCGCAGAACTTTATTTTAAATTCTAGTAGAGATCCCAAGGTTTCCAAAGATACCAGATATGTCCTACTGAATTACAGCGAAATGTGTTTAAAATGATGGACAAGACATCTAGATATATTCTGTTTGATGGAATGCTGAAGCAAAGATGGTATGATAGAAGATTTTTTTAGCTGTGTTTTCATATTGAATGATGAACATCAGGTGATATTTTCTCCCAGAAATGGATATACATTATGGAGCCTTGGAATGAAACCCTATCGGACTATATTTGGTTTGTAGAAAACTGTTTTATTCGCTCCCTGAGGAGCCCTTGAGAATTAAAAGATGACTGTTCTACTTCAAGTACCTCAGATGCCCCGATGATAAGTTTACATGCACAGAGTCGTACAAGAATGCAACATTTTTTTGCACGGACTTAATTTACACTGTATCTTACTTGTATAGCCTCAAGACCAGGAACAGACAATTGATTTTTTTTTTTCATGTTAAACCCTCGCTGATGTGATGAATATCATCCACTCACGCACGCCCAAGAGAGGAATCCATATTCCTGGATGAGTCATATCATGAATCAAGAGTTTCTATGAGGATTATGTACTTATATTCAAAGATGTTAATGCAGGCGCGGGACTTATTTGTTTACTCGCTTCACATAACAGAGACTAGGATGGCATTCCACATCCACATGACACAATTGTATGCATGATTGAGTAAATCACTTACTCAGCCGAGCTCATCCGTCCAGATGAGTCCAAGGGGTTGGCTCATTATGCCTCTGTCTGCCTTCAAATGTCGCAGAGGAAAGAGGCGGAAATCAGCGTTGAACTTCAAACCCAGAGCACATCTCAGCTGACAGGGAAATCTGTCGATGCTCCACAGTTGAGGATGAGAAGTTCTATGTTGGGACACAAAACCAATAAAGCACCCTGGGTTGTTTCTTTTTTCCTTTCTATCACGCCCCCGTAAAGAGATATTTGTGCCTACGCTTTAGTCTGCATTCAAAGCCAACTGCAATGATTTCATCCTACTCAAACAGCTCCAGCCGCAGAGCCAGTGTTTGTCTTCCTAGCAGACACGTAATCAGCGGTGACACAGGAACCTTCTGGGCGTTTAAGACACTGGCCCTCCGGTTCTTAATAGGGTTAAATTGCTGACATGCGGAGTGAGGTTAGGGTCTGGAAAACGGGTCTACTACACCCCAATGATA
>OMLF01037096.1:2850-13115 GCA_900302615.1 Holocentrus rufus | reverse complement strand
GAGTTTATCGTGCTTCTTACACATCCTGCCTTCCAGGTTCTCCACAGGATCCATCAGCTGATGTGTTTTCAGGCCTGTGAGTCTCTGATGAGGCTCCAGGTGAGTCTCACAGTAGGAGGTCAGACACACCAGGCAGGACTTCAGGGCCTTCAGTTTGGTCCCAGTGCAGACATCACAGGGAACTTCTCCTGGTTTGGCACATGGTTGGTCTGAGCAGCTGCTGGCTTTCTTCTGAGCTGACTTCCTGAACTCAGCAGCCATCTCAGATATGAAAGTACTGATCCGCAGCTCAGGTCTTCTGTAGAAAATCTCTTTACACATGGGACACTGGCACGGGGCATTAACATCCCAGTGCTGTGTGATACAGTTTTTGCAGAAGTTGTGTCCACATGGTGTGGAGACTGGATCAGTGAACACATCCAGACAGATGGAGCACAGAAACTGATCTTCAGATAGCAGACAGCTGGCAGCCGACATTTCTAGACACTGAGACGTAAATTGCAACAGTGAAATATCGAAGATATTATCGAAGTTCAATTGGTGGAATATTGTAAAATGTTATTTTTAGTTGTCTACACTTCACTGAGACTGTCATTTGATAAGTGTCAGTACAAAATAAAAACAGTGAAACATCCTCTCTGCAGTTCAGTTCTGTTCCTCCTCCCTGTTTAAACACAGTAAATATTATCTGCTGTACTCACCTGTGTTTGTCTGAGACTCTGCTGTGTTGTGGAGAAAGACCTGATGAACTTTGTTGTATTTTCTTTGGAGAGAAAGAGCAAGACTTTTCTCGACCGCACCGATTTGTTGCTCCGAGTTACTTTCACTTCTGCAAAGTGACATTGTCTTCCTGTTTTTTTTTCAACAGGATGTTAACTGAATATATCTTTCCCACAGAGTTCAGTTTTAGACATGATTTTAGTCACCACTTTAGACGTTATTTATATTTAAGTAAAGTCATATTTGCGTCCCGGTCACTTTCCAAATCAAACCAATTGATCCTGGTGATAAAGTTTGTTTGCCCTTTAAGAAATTTCATTTCTTGCCCCCAATGAATTATGGGAGTTGTAGTTTGTACAATGCGCAGATTCGGCTCTGTTATCGAACACAAAACGGTTCAGGAAGATTTGAACTTGTTACCTACTTATCAGGTATTAGCATATAATCAGTCATAGTATTCTGCAGCCATAAGGTAGCAGTCTAACTCATTTACATTTCATGCTTATTTTAGACTTTATGACTTTATGGATAAACAATCAGACCATATATTGTTTTAACAGATGACATTAATCGTAATTATCAGCGCTATCATGACTTGTGATGAACTAATTCAATGTCTGGCAGCTCAGAGCAGCTCTCCTGTCAGCTGGCGAGGAAGATGAGTCACAGCTGGAGGGAACCAACGAAGAAGAAAGGAGAGAGAGAGAGAGAGAGAGAGAGAGAGAGAGAGAGAGAGGAGAAAAGTAGGGGTTGTTGGTGAGGGAGACTCTCACTCTGCAGGGTTTACTGGACCATGAACATCAGGAATGAGACTGAGCATTATCACCATCTTCCTCTCTGGTAAGTCCACTCATTCTGACTCTTTATGCACTTAAAGCCGAAATTCATCTCATAAGAACTCACACAAAACCATGAGGGGACACGCCTCCTTTTATTCATGTTGTCTGTGTCTTCTCATTTTTTATTTTCTAAGAGAGTGTATTGACATGAATATTGGTCTATAGTGTGTGTTTTTCTCTTACAAGTTTATCCCATTGCTGGATAACTGCAAAGGTACTTTATGTCCTCTTGCACTGCAAAAAATATCCATCTTAAACAAATCATGTAATCTAGTTTTGAGCCCTAAAAATTAAATATTTCTTCAAAAAAAGTGGAAAAATCTGTCAGTTGGATGAAATAATTTCTTGTGTTTCCAGTGAAAACCAGCTTGTTTCAGCACTTTAAAAAAAAAATTAAGTCATTTTCTTGGCTCTGAACCAGGGGACGGATCAACCTCTTTCTGCCTCGTTTTAAAACAATTGCTGTTTTTTTTTCCTAGAAATTTCCTGGAATCAGCACTGAAAACAAATGAAAACACCCTTATTGACGAACTTTTCTCTTGCGTTGACAAAGTTTCAGACTGAATGAGTTCTGAGTGGCTCGTTCAGACGGGTATTTTTTGCAGTGGACTGAACGCCCATATGTAGTTTTGGACGAAAACCCCCTCCTCCATTTAGTGCAACTAATGAGAAATGTGAGAGTTTCTCCGGCTGGATAATCATAGTTTGATTGATCATTAACAATATACATGCATGATGCTTTTATTTTGCCATAAGTGATGTAAAACACAATGAGAGTCTTTTGTATTGATGTTTAGTTTTATTCAGTGTTCAAACATGAGGTATGCAGGCATCATGGGAAGTGATGCTTCAATAACATGACTGCAAAAGCACTGACACTGCGGCTGTAACAGTGATAAAACAAAGCACATCACATGCAATCAAAACACACCGTTATTTAAAAAAAACAAAAAAACAAAAAAAAAAAGGCCCCGAGAACGTAATCAGGCCGGTGACATCATCTCGGGCTGCTCTGCTCTCTGGAAGCAGTCCATCCACAGCAAATCAGTCGCAGATGGATTGGGTTACTCTAAAACAGCGACAAACAAGCCAGAAACAAAAGCATCACACGGGCTGCATGTCCTGTTTTATTCAGGCTGACGCTGTAAGTTCAGTTTGAGCCCGATGAGGTTTTGAGGAAGCCATGATTCAGAATATAAAGCAGACTCAGCATGACTGAACAGTTAAGGGAAAAAAACTGGAGTATTCCCTGTGTTTACCGAATGCACAAAATCCTGTCAGGACTGTAAAAGCCATGATATTGATTTTCCTGATTAGGCCAATTAAACTAAAGAGAAGCAGATAAGTCAGAGAGGGATTTTTAAACTTGAAGACGTGATTTTGCAGAAGTGGCTGCAACTGTTTTGCAATATTTTGCACATTCAGCGTCTCAGCGTTTGCCGCCGCCGCATTCATACAAAAGGCTGGAAGACACAGAGACGCCAAAAAGGAAGGATTTATGAGAAATAAAACCAGGCAACAAAGTAACATATTGCAGACAGGCAAAAGCTTGATGAAAAATGGCAGCAGGAAGGAAGTGCTGGAGGGATTCTGCAAAACCACAACCACATGTGCTGTGAGGAGGCGGCAGGAGCTCAGGTCACTTTGGTCATTTTTATGGTGGCAAGCATAAAGCATAAAGTAATGCATTGGATTCCTGCAAGTTTTACTATATAGTGGTGGGAAAAAAGCTATATCAGAATGACTTTGTTCCTCAATTGTATGTGCTGGGATTTGACCCGGTGCAGAAATTGATATTTTCCTGTTTTTATGGCAGAAGAAAAACAAAACTTTAAATGGCTGCATCTTTTTCTGCAAAGTATAGCAGAGGAATCATTAATACTTTTACAGAAGATTGAGGAAATTGATGCACAGACTCCAATAAGGGTGCAGTTACACCCTTTTAGCAGCACGTTTTTACCTAAAATTTTCACTTGCATCTTTTGGATTTTCCCCTTTGTTTTTGTAAACAAATGCCCTCTTGTTTAGTTCGGGCTCAGCAAGAGCTTTCCAATGATAACAGCCGTCGTCAGCCAAAATATCACTTAGCACCAAACCTTCAGCTTTCACAGCACAGTTCATATTGATGTGAACGGCTCAGGGTCAGCAGGCCTTCGTGTTTAGTCTAAGAGGACGACGGCGGGTGTTCGGTGATTTTACGTACATATTGTACATATTTACACAAAGATGAGCTCGCTGTGGCTTTCCTGAATATCTAAGATGTTTGAGAGGAGCACATGGGCTCTCTCTCACTGCCAGACACAGTTTAGCTGTTTCGCTGAAGGAACAACCAGATCCCCTCGACGCAGATCAGTCATCATTAACGCCAAACTGTATTTCATTCCCTGTCTGTCTCCCTCTGTCTCTCTCTCTCTTAATTCCTCTCCTAAGCTGTCTTGACTCACTCCACAGCTCTCCCTGTGTCTCGCCCTCTCTCTGCAGATGTTGCTGGAGGCAAACATGAAATATGGCTCTTCTGAGAAAAAGTAAGTGAAAGCAAACTGCTGAATGAATGACGGTCTTTCCTCGATTAAAGGCTCCCAGGTTGCATAAATCTACATGAGGTGGTGAGGAAATGATCCTGATTTTCTGTTGATGGACAGATTAATTGAGTTCTCATACGCACATTAGTTTGCCTGCAGTGTTTCTGTTCACACTGACTTGTAGCTTCAGGTTCATAGTGAGTTTTAGCTTAACATGACGTCTGCAGAAGAGCTCAGTGCAGCCGCTGTAAAGAGAACAAACCCCCACACTGAAATCTGTCTCCTGGGAGTCTTTCCACAGAGCTGGAATGCAGCCAGCTCCTCCCTCAACATGTGGTTATGTTCTGACTCAGCATGCATGTGCACCAAGTATGTGTGTGTGTGTGTGTGTGTGTGCATGTGCGTGTGCTGCGCCCCCCTGAATGCACCCTCATGAATCAACAATGTCCACCAATCTCAAGACTGCTCACGTTTACGCCAAATGTTCAGATTTGAGTCAGATTTCATGATTCCTGTAAAGCTGTGAGAAGAAATGAGAAAAATACATTCAAACTGTAACAACTAACTCTGTAACTCTAGCTCTAACCCTTTATTTGAAAGGTGACATGGTCCTCCATGGGCTGGGAAAATTTTACCATCCTTGTATGAAACTTGTATGAAACCTTTTCATACTCCGTTGGATAAAAAAAAAGCATGGTGGTCAAGCTAAAACAAACTTGCTTTCATTTCTTGAAAAACTGACATTTATTCACCCATGATGACACTTTAAGAGACAGTAATCAACTTCAATTCTGCATTAAAGGGATAGTAAACTAAAATTTTAACCTGCATGAATGAATCAAATACTTCCTGGATATAAATCCACCATTTCACCAAGAATTATTTTTAGCCAGTGAGCCCTACAGCAGTGTTAGCTAGGAAATCATTTGCTAACTCATTGCTGAAGTGCTAGTAAGAGCTGAAGCTTTCAGTTCCAACAAGCGGGATATTTTCACTTTGCTGGACAGTTGGTCTTACCAGAGTCAGGACAATATTGTTATCCTACAAAGGGACCTAAAGCCTACCCAGCCCAATTATTGACTGTAATAAAACTCATTAGAGTTGGTGGATGATGAAGATCGAACTCAAGAGTAATACTAAATAAGAAAATCTTTGTTTTTAGTCGGGTTTACCGTCCCTTTAACAAATTGGACGCTCTATAACTGAAGATGCACATCAGATCATTTTTTTTTTTTTTTTTTAAGTATGCATTGCAGTTTTGACAATGAGCTAACATGTGAGACATTTATGGTCTGACAGTGTGAAACCTCATCCTGCCCACATGGTACCTCTTGGTCCACATCAGTCAGTGCAGAATGATGTCAGAGCTCATTTGATTTCTGGTTGCATAATATGGCGAGAGGAGAGCATATGGGCACTTATATCTTTTTAAAAATGATAAATGGCACCTGGATGAGCATTAAAAAAGCTTGTAACTGGTTGCAGATGGAGAACCATCTCCGCTCCTCTGCTCTGCAGCCTCACAGCGAGTGGAAACAGTCCACACTTCTTTGATGACCCAAAAAAGAATTCACACTGCTGCTGCAGGGTGTTTAAAATCACCTTTTCAGGGATTTAGAGAGACGGATTCTTGTCAGATTGATGCTGATGTTGCATTTTTGAAATGTTATCAGTGGGTGTTGGATGCAGTTCACAGGCCTGACAATATGGAGAGTAAACCCACCTGAACTCACTGTACGCATATTTTTCTGATGACATACAGTAAATATTTCTGTTCGTACTACACAAAGAGTAAATGACAATAATATATTATCATTTGTGTTTTCTAATTATGTGCATCTTGTTCTCTTTATCTGGTTTGATGTATCTAATTCCAATTCACTGGTCCTTTTTAATTTAAAAGTAATGCCTTCTGTACAGTATCTACACTGAACAAAAATCTAAATGCAACACTTTTGTTTTTGCTCCCATTCTTCATGAGCTGAACTCAAAGTGTGATAAAACTGCACATTTCAGAGTGGCTTTTACTGTGGCCAGCCTAAGGCACAGCTGTGCAATAATCATGCTGTCTAATCAGCACCTTGATGTGCCACACCTGTGAGGTGGGATGGATTATCTCAGCAAAAGAGAAGTGCTCACTAACAGAGATTTAGACAGATTTGTGAACAATATTTGAGACAAATAGGTCTTTTGTGTATGTAGAAAATGTTTTAGATCTTTGAGTTCAACTCATGAAAAATGGGAGCAAAAACAAAAGTGTTGCGTTTATATTTTTGTTCAGTGTAAATGTGCTTGTGTGTACTAATCTAATTCAAAGGCCGTGGTGGGTGTTTTCTTTTTCCATTTTTTACTGTTAGAAAATCTGAAAAAGATCTATTTCCCATCAATAAAAAATGTTAAAAATAAATAAAAGATACAGTATCAAACACTGTAAGTTATATGGTACGGTCATTCAAGTTGGAGCCAAAATCATGAATTTTTTGTTTACAAATAAAGTTATTTTTTATATGTATTTATGGCTCTTTGTCTTATAATAATCACTAAGTGCAAGACAGTTCACAGTTCTTTTTATTTATCACATTTGCTCTACCCATCAAAGTCCATGTAAAATCTATGTATGGATGAGTGTGCATACACTAACACTGAGTGACTTGTGTGTTTCTGTTTCAGTAAATCAGGTCCTGCTGATGCTGCTGGTGCTGATGGTGTGTCTCCTCCTGCACGGTAAACTGTTCAGAGCTTCAACTCGACCCAAACTCTCAGGTAAAAAACTTCCTGCAACAGAGAAGAAACTTTACTTCATCGTGAGCGCTGCTCTGATGTTCATAGCACAAGAGACATTGTATTGATGATGACTTTATACTATTTAGCTCCACTAAGCGCCATGTTTTCCATTGCTTGCTCTGCACTGCCCCCTGATGCCCAAAACACTGTACTGCACTCTTTATTTCTCCACTCTCTGCAGTCAGTGCCTGTGGTTTGTCTGTGTCTCCTCAGGCCTGGGTCCTGGTGGTGCACCCCGAGTTGTCAAGGAGACAGTGTCCGAGGCGGATAACGTTATCCCCGTCATCATCTGTGCATCAGAGGAGCGTATAGGCGCCGCCATGGCAGCCATCAACAGTATCTATAGCAACACAGATGCCAGCGTTTTCTTCTACATCGTTACTCTACGTGATGCCATCAAACTGACCAGGTTTGACATTTCTTTGTCTCTTCTGGAGTCTGAACTACATAAATACTTAACATCAGCTCAATTCTGCTTGTTTTGCATTATTACAGTAAAGGCCTAACAACAAGAACAGAGGTAAAACTCAGAGAAACAGGGATAACATTCAGTTGAAGATGGACATTGTACCATTATATTCGTTTGATTGAATCCCTGAATTTCATAACTCACATATGAAATTATGGGGCAGTAAATCTACACTTATATTGGAAAAATGAATGAAACGAACATGCATATCTTGTGTTTTCCTAAATATCTATAGAAGTTGTAAAACAGGTCAAGCTTTACAGTTCTGGTTCTCACACTTCTTGTCCACATGTGTCCCAAATGTGAATGTCCCAAAAGTAAAACCACCCAGGATTTATGAATCAGTTGTTCAACATCGAACCTTGGTGTCCAGTGTTATCTGAATTATTGTTATGAAAAACAATTTATCTATTATAAAAAAGTAGGATGTCAATTTCTTCATGCTGCTTTAACTGGTATTTATGTAGGGAAATCAAATCATTTTATTTGAAGTTCAGCTGAGTGTAGTTCAGCCCTGTCTGCAGTGATAAATCATCTGTCTTTCTCTGCATCCTCTCAGACAGTACATAGAGAAGACTAAGCTGAAAGGCATCAAGTATAAGATTTTGGAATTTAACCCCATGGTTCTGAAGGGAAAAGTGAAGCCGGACTCATCCCGACCCGACCTGCTGCATCCAGTGAGTTCTGGGTTCAGTTTGTTCATGTTATAATTCAAACATTATAAAGGAGCGAACTAACTCTCTGACTGTTTTGCAGCTCAACTTTGTGCGCTTTTACTTGCCTCTGCTTGACATCAACCACAAGAGGGTGATATACTTAGACGATGATGTCATCGTGCAAGGTATGTATGTGAGCAAACAGGTGAGAGTAAGTTAAAAAAAGTGTTTCATACAGAAAATTATGTGGCAAAAGGTAACAATGGATGTATAGAGAATATTACACTGCTAAAAATCTCCATTTTAACGGCTTATTTCGTCAATTAAGATTAAAAAAAAAATCTGCCAGTGAGATGAGATAATCCCACGTTTCCAATGCTAATCAACTTGTTTCCAGAATTTTCTTGAATCAAGTGTCATTTTCAAAATATTGTTTGCAGAATCCACATCTCTGTCGTCTCAAATCTTAAAAAATCCTTTTCCAACTTCTTCTGGATTCACTTCATTAGTTTCCTTCACGAAAAAGAAATTGTAATATTTTTTAAATTCAATTTTATTGTATATTTCACATTTTCATCCTTTGCGTGTCAAACTCTCCAGGTAACATCAAAGATCTGTTCAGTATCAAACTGAAGCCCGGACACGCTGCTGCTTTCGCCACCGACTGCGACCTTCCCTCCACTCACGAGATGGTGCGCAGCATCGGCATGCAGGTGCATTTTTTTATGTTTTACCTTTTTTCTTGGTGCGTTCATGTGCTGTTTGGAAAAGTCCAACGCCTGTGTTCTTAGTCGGTGTTTTTTGTGGCTTTAGGGGTGAAACGATTCATTCAATTCTGCATCAGTTTGATAAAAGAAATAAAAATATTGAATTGCTCTGACTTCGGCCTGAATTGATGTGAAATGCTTTGAATCAACTCGTTCACGATTCATTTTCATTTCATTTCATTTCATTTCAAACCTTCATGTAATTCTCTGACAAGCACTGAGGTCTCCCACATTTTCAGTGCTTTACAAATGTTTTTCATATTTCAGAAGTATAAAAGGACAGTCTTACATTATTGCATTATTTAATAGCCATAAAATGTTTGTTAAAACTACTGATTCAAACCTCAAATAAAATCGAATCTTTAAAAAAAAAAAAAGTCATTCTGAAATAGGATTAAATTGTGAATCAAATTGAATATGATGAAAATTCACACCCTTAGTCCATATGGTGTTTTGTCAAAAACTCCAACCTGGAATACAAAGAATAAACAAACATGGATGACCCGAAAAGGATGATGGATTTGGAGTTCTTGGATTTAAAAAGTACAAAACTACAAACACAACACACTGTAGGTGCATTTGTGACTGATTCAAAACTTGATTTTTACATCATGGTGAGAGGGTTAAAAGTCATCCATTGTTTTTCTGATTTATCTGTCAGTGTCAGTTTGTTGTTGCTGCAGGGTTCAGACCATCAGATGGCAGCGTTAGCTCACTTATAGAAGGAACTGAGGTTGATTCAGAAGGAGTGTGACATCCCTGGGTTGTCAAATCCCCGGTTTGACAGACGCAGACAGGTTTAAGAGACTCAACCTCAGTAACTGAAATGCGGTGCCTTCCCCTCTGAGCCCGTCTCCTAGACAACCTACATGGGCTTCCTGGACTACAGGAAACAGGAAGTGAGGGACCTGGGAATCAACCCCAGCGACTGCTCCTTCAACCCCGGGGTGTTTGTGGCAGATATCAACGAGTGGAAGAAGCAGAAGATCACCAAGCAGCTGGAGAAATGGATGGAGGAGAACTTCAGGTGAGCGCACAAAGATCACCTGAGAAGGTGAAAGCATTTGCCTGATCAATAAAAAAAAAATAAAAATAAAAAATCTCCACTTCTTCTCTGTCCACCAGGCAGAACATCTACAGCAGCGCCGTGGCGGGCGGCGTGGCGACTCCACCCATGCTGATTGTGTTTCATAAGAAATACACAACAATAGACCCACTGTGGCACGTCAGACACCTGGGTAAGACCATCACACCCCTTGATATCCTACTTATCCTCACCAGGAGATTATGGTTTGGTTGGGTGTGTCTGTGTGTGTGTCTGTCTGCGGCTAATCTCACAAATTACTGGGCCTATTGACCTACTTTTTTCCGCTACCTCCGCTCCCTCACTCCATTCATTGTCTAGCGCGCCATTGTGGCCGTGTTCGTTTAAAATCCAGGAGGTGCATCGCATTGTCGGGGCAAGTTTATAAAACACACTGCTGACGAAGAGGGTCGGGGTTACGGGG